>ONZH01011192.1:0-57613 GCA_900303285.1 Rhinella marina
AGGCCGGCTGAAGCTGTCGGTGACTTGTGGAAATGGGCACACAGGCGACGCACCTTCACCAGTAGCTGAGACAAATTGGGGTGGGTTTCCAGAAACCGCTGAACCACTAAGTTGAAGACATCAGCCAGGCATGGTATGTGTGGGAGGTTGGCCAGCTCCAAAGTTGCGGCCGTTATCGGATACAACCATGCCTGGCTGTAGGTTGACTGGCGAGAGCCACAGCTCAGCCTGTTCCCTTATGCCATGCCACAGCTCTGTGGCGGTGTGCTGTTTGTCACCCAGGCAAATAATCTTCAGCACGGCCTGTTGCCGCTTACCGACTGCTGTGCTACATTGCTTCCAGCTACTGACAGAAGTCTGAGTGGTGCTGCAAGATGGCAATTCTGCATGGGAAGAAGTGGAGGAGGAGGTGGAGGAAGAGAAGAAGGGGTTGCAGCCGCTACTATAGGTGGCAGCGGAAATCCGGATGGAAGTAGGGCCCGCAATCCTCGGCGTGGGTAGCACCTGGGCCATCCCAGGGGACGACTCGCTCCCAGCCTCCACAACGTTCACCCAGTGTGCCGTCAGGAAAATGTAGCATCCCAGGCCACAAGCGCTTGTCCATGTGTCAGTTGTTAAGTGGACCTTGCCAGTAACTGCGATGGTCAGGGCCCGGGTTATGTTTCTGGACACATGCTGGTGTAAGGCAGGGATGGCACACTGGGAAAAATAGTGGCGGCTGGGGACTGTGTAACGAGGGACAGCTGCCGCCATCAGGCTGCGAAAAGCCTCGGTGTTCACCAGCCTAAATGGCGACATTTCCAGGGCCAGCAACTTGGAAAGTTGCGTGTTTAGAGCTATGGCCTGTGGGTGGCTGGCAGGGTATTTGCGCTTGCGTTCAAATGCCTGCGGTAAGGACATTTGAACGCTGCACTGGGACATTGAAGTGGACGTGCTGGCTGATGTTTCCTGCGAAGGTCCAGGTGCAGGGCGGGAGACAGCACGTAACAGAGGGGAAGAGGAGGCAGTGGTGTGACCTGCAGACACAGATCTTGGACCCAGGTGTTCAGCCCACCTTTTAGGGTGCTTTGCTGACATGTGTCGGATCATGCTGGTGGTGGTCAGGTTGCTGGTGTTTACGCCCCTGCTCATCTTGGTACGGCACAGGTTACAAATTACAATCCGTTTATCGTCAGCACTTTCCTCAAAAAAACGCCAGACTGCCAAACACCTAACCCTTGGCACGGGAGCTGGCCGCAAGGGGCTGCTCCGGGGAACAGTTGCGGGCCTGGTTGTCGTGGCCTGCCTTCTCCCTTTTTCCACCCCACTGCCTCTTCCAGCCTGTTGCGCTGCTGCGGATCCCTCACCCTCTGTACTGCTGTCCTCACTCGGCTTGCCACCTTCCCAGGTTGGGTCAGCTATTTCGTCATCCAACAGCTCCTTTTCCACATCCTCACTCTGCTCCTCCTCCTGACATGGTGAACTAACAAGAACCTGACTTAACTGCGTCTCATCCTTATCCACAACCTCTTGAGACACTAATTGCCCTTGACTTATTGGCAACTGTGTCTCATCATCCACCTCGGGAGAAAATACTTGACGTTCCCTACCGTCATCTTCTTCAGACTGTGTTTGCTCAATAGGTTGGGAATCAGGGCACAATATCTCCTCATGTCCCACTTCAAGCGGCCTTGGCGAGAGGCCCAAGCCAAGGGACGTTGATGAAAAAAGCTCCTCGGAATATCCCAATGTGGGATCTCTTCTTTGCCCAGACTCTGCATGGTGGGAGGAAGGAGGATCAGGGTGAGGATGTGGTTGCCCAGACTCTTGGCTACTAAGACTGGACTTTGTGGAAGAAGGGGTGGTGCTGAACCGACTGTAAGCATTATCAGCTGAAAGCCAACCGACTACCTGCTCGTAGTGGTGTGGCGACAAGAGTTGTGTCTTGCGCCGCCCTGCAAACTGTGACATGAAGCTAAGAATTTTGGATGACTTTGTTTCTTGGGCTCTGTCAGCAGGCACAGTTTCACCGCGCCCAGAGCCATGGCCTCTGCGTTCACCATCAGCAGCATGCCCACTTCCCTGTCCCTTAGTGCTCGCCTTGCGCATATTGTATAGTATATATGCAACTTGGTCACAACTACAGTACTGCAGATTCTTATTAACTGTATGATCAGAAAATTTTAAACGAATGTCCAATATTCTGAATGTGCTAATGTTATAGAGCAGCAGCAAATGAGGAACTGCGGCCTAAAAAATAAAGAAAGACGTATTTCACAATGGACTTTGGTCTTTTTGGAATAGCGACAATCTTTCTACCTACCCAAATCCTATCCCTATTGTTTAATTCCCTCCTTGGGAAAATTGAACTGCAGCAGCAAATGAGGAACTGCGGCCTAAATTAACGGTATTAAATACGGATGTCAGCTACAGAGACTTTTGAACGGTTGTAATACGCTGTGCACCTAGTGTTACTGACAGGGCACACTTGGGTTTTTTTTGCCATAAAAAAAAGACGTATTTCACAATGGACTTTGGTCTTTTTGGAACAGCGGCAATCTTTCTAACTACCCAAATCCTATCCCTATTGTTTAATTCCCTCCTTGGGAAAATTGAACTGCAGCAGCAAATGAGGAACTGCGGCCTAAATTAACGGTATTAAATACGGATGTCAGCTACAGAGACTTTTGAACGGTTGTAATACGCTGTGCACCTAGCGTTACTGACAGGGCACACTTGGGTTTTTTTGCCACCCAAAAAAATAAAAAAAAGACGTATTTCACAATGGACTTTGGTCTTTTTGGAATAGCAACAATCTTTCTACCTACCCAAATCCTATCCCTATTGTTTAATTCCCTCCTTGGGAAAATTGAACTGCAGCAGCAAATGAGGAACTGCGGCCTAAATTAACGGTATTAAATACGGATGTCAGCTACAGAGACTTTTGAACGGTTGTAATACGCTGTGCACCTAGTGTTACTGACAGGGCACATTTGGGTTTTTTTTTGCCATAAAAAAAGACGTATTTCACAATGGACTTTGGTCTTTTTGGAACAGCGACAATCTTTCTAACTACCCAAATCCTATCCCTATTGTTTAATTCCCTCCTTGGGAAAATTGAACTGCAGCAGCAAATGAGGAACTGCGGCCTAAATTAACGGTATTAAATACGGATGTCAGCTACAGAGACTTTTGAATGGTTGTAATACGCTGTGCACCTAGCGTTACTGCGTTACTGACAGGGCACACTTGGGTTTTTTTGCCACCCAAAAAAATAAAAAAAAGACATATTTCACAATGGACTTTTGAACAATGATATTAACCCTGCCTATAGAAATTCTATCAATACGCAAATGTTATACAGCAAGACGCAAAAGAAGTACTGGGGGCTTAACAGGAGAAATTATAGCATATGAGTATATATATATATATATATATATATATATACATATATATATATATATATATATATATATATAAGTATGTCAGATATATAGTATACAGAGAGTATCCTACGGCATGCAGCGGCAGCAGCACATGTGGCATTAATGGCAGGCCACCTAGTGCTATTTTCACCACCTTTAAAGTCCTCAAATATCAGTAAATAAAGGTTTGTGCCAGATATAATAGCTCTTAAAAGGGCTTTTGGGTCTTTTCTGAGCGATTTCTATCCCTGCCTAGCGTGCTTCTCTCCCTACAGTGTCTGTCCCTCCTTGCTGCAGCAGCGCTTGTGGCGTTAATGGCAGGCCACCTAGCGCTATTTTCAACACCTTCAAAGTCTTCAAATATAACAAAAAAAAAAGTTTGTGCCAGATATAATAGCTGTCCCTCCTTGCTGCAGCTCTCCCTGTCTAACACTGGCCGGGTCACATGTCATCGGGTGCTTTATAGCACCTGATGATGTGTTCCCGGCCAGCCAATCAGTGTAATACCAGTAGCCATGTTAGAATGCCAGCACCTTCCCGCACGCTAATTGGCTAATTAGCGTGCGGGGAGGGTACTCGAGCATGGCGCTCTAGCACCGCCATGTTCGGCCGAATAGTGTATTCGGCTGAACATGTTCGCTCAACACTATCTATAACTGTATTCCAGATATCTGTATAACGACACAAGTTCATACCTGTATAATACTGAAGATAACATATTTCGGCATATACACCTGGTTAGCTGCAAATAAGGTATCTAAGGATTGGGCCTTTAAGAGTGGACAGCATATGGCGTACACACTCTCTTAGACCTGCATGAGACCATAGATAAGCGCCTGTTTCCATGCCTATCACATGGTAACCGGAAGTAAGTGAGGAGCAGACCGTAGTGGATGATGATGTAACCGATCGCACATGGTAGCCGGGTGAAGAGTAGGTTTCATCATCAGCATCATCATCAGGGGGTGAGGTTGGCAGCTTCCGTGTGAGACAGTGGCAGGGTGGCAGGGTGGCAGCGTGTGGCAGAGCCAGCAGGGTGCAAGTGTGGCTGTGAGTCAACAGGGAGGCAGTGATGTGGGATCTGGAGCCAAACGTGCCCTGGGTAGACCATCTGCTAATCAGGAGCCTACCTGAAAAAACTAGCAATGCATAGCTTCACAGAGGCAGTGGCAGGAAGTCAGCACAGAGTGGTGGGGGTAAAATCCCATACTCACTGGAGTGGGAATTTTTCATCAAGTTTCTGGAGGACGCCAGTGTTGGCAACATGGCCCTGCGTCAACACATGGGGCATTACCCCAAGTGGCCTGGGAAAACTAGTGGTGCTAATGTAGTGGTACAGCCTGACGCAACAACCGCTACATCTCCCAGTGGCCCACACCTCTTCTCCGGCAGTCAATGCTCCGCCACTTAAGCAGAAGGGAGCTATGTTTCCTTCCTATCGTCTACTGGTCCTGATGCTTCTACTCATCATGCATTTCACTAGCAATCGATCACCAAGGAGATTGCAAAAAGACAACAGTATGCCTGCACTCATCCAACAGCGCAAAAGCAGAACGTGATCCTGGCCAAGTTTCTGGTACTACAGTCCTTCCCTTTCCATGTGGTTATATAAAGTGAGAAAAAGCTAAACTGTATACAAAAGCTGCACATCTCAATATTAAAATCTTTGATTTATTAAGCAGCACAAAGCAAAAGTTAAAAGCGTTGTATACAATAACAACCTTGTGTTAGAACAAAACAATACATCCAATCCACATACCTATGATAACCAAGTCCTAAATACAGACAAATATAAGCCGCCAAAAGAGTACAAAATTCATAATATGCAATAAATATGACATCATGGGTGCTGGGCCTATGTACCATGCTTGCCTACACTTATACTTGACGAGTATTTATATATTTTTCTGATGTCACTTTGTGACTAAGCCACTGTCTTGACTCCTCATGCTGTTGCTTGTTAACTGCCTGAATGATGGTGCTTAAAAATAAAACAAAAAAACACTTTATTAGAACTCTCGGTAAAACATATATCAATATATCATATATCAACATAAATCTTGTTCAGGCTGGGCATCCTCATACTGTTGCCACTAAAGATGAGCAAATTTCTCCGAAATTTGATTCGAATGGTTTTCTGAATTTCCAAAAAGATCAGATCCAAATTTATTCATGACGAATTGCAGTAAAAAAAAAAAGCTATTTCCTGGCTGCTGAGAGTCTGTATAGTGGTGTAGAACATTGTTCATTGCAGAAACATGCATAGGGAGTTCGCGGTGGTAGTGAAACAATACTGTGAGTCAGTATGACGTGCAGATGACAGGCGTCACTCTTAGAATCACTTCACACTTCACTTATTTCATCAATTACGGGGCCAAAACTGATCAAATAACTCTAGTGTGAACTCAGCCTTACAGGTCAATGTCAAATAACTGTGCAGCGGCCCAAGAGTGTACTATAGAGTGAAAGAGCGCACTCCTTTTACACCATCATCAGCTGATTCCACATAGATTTCTACAGAACCTGTTCTGTTACATGTTGAGACAAGTAGTGTCCCCCTGACACAGTGGAAAGGGTGTCAGCAGTAAGTTTGTGTTGATGTCACTGTTTATTTTGCCCTTCTTCTCATCCGTCATTAGAACAACCCCAAAAACACGGATCCTGTCTTTTAAGCACCCTCATTCACATGGTCAGCATTTGCTCAGTAATCCATCAGTATTGCTAAGGCAAAAAAAACCAGGAGTGTATCCAAAACAGAAATGAAGCATGAATGGAAAATTTGCATGTCTTCTGTGTTTTGTACCCACTCCTGCTTTTGGCTTCCAAAGCATGAGCCTATCCTGCTACAAAATAGGGACTCCGTGATACAGGCCTTATGGATGCTCAAGACAGGATCTATTGTGTTTATTATTTTTCCATTCTTCTGACAGATTAGAAAAATAGTAAAATACATTGTGATCTCAACAAAGCCAAATAGGGACAATAGTGGCCCCGTCATAGAGTGAAGAGGGTGGCAACAGCATGAGAACTCAACACAGTGGCCCAGTGACAGAATGATGAGGTGGCAACATCATGAGGAGTCAACACAGTGGCCCAGTGACAAAGTGGTGAGATTGGCAACAGCATGAGGAGTCAACACAGTGGCCCAGTCACAAAGTGGTGAAGTGGTAACAGCATGGGGAGTAAACACAGTGGCTCAGTGACAGAGTGGCGAAGTGACAACAGCATGAGGAGTCAACACAGTAGCCCAAGTCACAGAGTGGTGAGGTGGCAATAGCATGAGGAGTCAACACAATGGTCCAGTCACAGAGTGTTGAGGGTGCAACAGCATGAGGAGTCAACACAGTGGCCCAGTGACAGAGTGGTGAGGTGGCAACAGCATGAGGAATCAACACAGTGGCCCAGTGACAGAGTGGCTAGGTGACAAAAGCATGAGGAGTCAACACAGTAGCCCAAGTCACAGAGTGGTGAGGTGGCAACAGCATGAGGAATCAACACAATGGCCCAGTGAAAGAGTGGTTAGACTGGCAACAGCATGAGTAGTCAACACAGTAGCCCAGTGACAGAGTGGTGAAGTGGCAGCAGCATAAGAAGTCAACACAGTAGCCCAGTCACAGAGTGGCGAGGTGGCAACAGCATGAGGTATCAACACAGTGGCTCAGTGACAGAATGGTGGGTGGCAACAGCATGAGGAGTCAACACAGTGGCCCAGTGACAGAGTGGTCAAGTGGCAACAGCATGATGAGTCAACATAGTAGCCCAGTAACAGAGTGTTGAGGGTGCAGCAGCATGATGAGTCAACATAGTGGCACAGTGACAGAGTAGTGAGGTGGCAACAGCATGAGGAATCAACACAGTGACCCAGTCACAGAGTGGTGAGGGTGCAACAGCATGAGGAGTCAACACAGTGGCCCAGTCACAGAATGGTGAGGGTGCAACAGCATGAGGAGTCAACACAGTGGCCCAGTCACAGAGTGGTGAGGTGGCAACAGCATGAGGAATCAACACAGTGGCCCAGTGACAGAGTGGCTAGGTGGCAACAGCATGAGGAGTCAACACAATTGCCCAGTCACAGAGTGGTGAGGTGAGGGGCAAAGGAAGTGGCAGTAACAGAAAAAGATGGTGGGTAGCAGTAGGAACACATGGCAGCAGTTGTGTGGCATCAGGTGGGTGGCATCATCCGAATAGTTGCTGAAGCAGATGGCCAGAAGAAGCGGGTCTCGTTTCAAAGTTTGGGTGTGGCATCCAGAATGATCTAGTGTGATGCATCAGGCACTGGCTCGTGGATATCATGGCTGATCCATGTCTTTACAAAGGTCAGTCTCTTCACATTTTGAGTGGAAAGGTGAGTTCTTCTTTGTAACAATGCTCGCCACTGCACTAAACATCCGCTCTGATGCCACACTACTGGCTATGCAAGAAAGATTGTCCAGGGCAAACTTGGTCGGTTGTGGACACGTATCAAGTTTGGCTGCCCAGTAGTCCAGGGGATTTTTGATGTGGGATGGCAGGGTGCTGTCCAAGCATGCCACCATCTGCTGATTCAGGTTCTGCTCCATTTCTTGCTGCTTCTGGTAGGTGGTTTCTTCACTAGGCGGGTGAAGAAAAGTGCTCATTAGAGACTCTAGACTTAAGTTGAAGCTGATGAAGCTGGTACTGCTCCTGCCCCCCCTCCTCCAGCAGACATGGCAGTGGAACATGAGCGCAGAGGGCACCCCCGGTGAGACCTTCATGAGGATGGGCGATAGCGCACATAGGAGGCAGCCAACTGAGTACATAGGATGTCTCGATAATAGTTCAGTTTATCCTCCCTCTGAGCGGGTGAACCGGTAGCGAGGGTCTAACATGATGGAGAGCCAGTTGTCATCCCTTTGCCAAATTGTGACAAATTAGCTGTCACTAAGCAAGTAACTGTGCATGCATTGGGCCATTTGCGCAAGGGACTTGGAGGGACACCCTGCCTCCATCTCCACTGCATACTGCCACAGTGTGTACGGGGTCATCTGCCTGGTCTACTTCATCGTCCTCTAGCTCCTCCTCTCCTGTCACTTGTGCAGAAAAAACACCCATTCCTGTATACATTACTTGCGTGTGAAAGGCCTCCTCCTCCAGTTCAGTCCCAACAGGACTCATATGGCTGTGAAATATAGGCACCACGTCTCCTGTCCCCTGGCAAGACAGATTTAGCAGCATCTGTTCCAGGACATGAAGCAGTGGAATGATGTTGTTCATCCTGTATCCTGGCGACTGACAAATAAAATGGCCTCCTCAAAGGACCTGAGCAAACGGCAGGTGTCACGCATTGGCTGCCACTGGCTAATGTCAAAGTGCTCCTATCCGCCTGCATCATCAAGAAATCGTTTATGGCCTTCCTCTGCTCATATAGTCGGCCCATTATTTGGAGGGTGGTGTTCCAATGGGTGGAAACGTTGCATATCAGCCGATGTTGGGGAACGCCATTCTGCCTTTTCAGCTGAAGAAGGGTGTGCTTTGCAGTGTAAGAGTGGCTGAAGTGCATGCACAGTTTCTTGGACATTTTCAGGATGTGTTGCAGATGGGTGGGAGACTTCAGGAACCGCTTTACAACCAGATTAAACACATGCACCATGCAGGGCACATGGCTCAGCCCTCTTTGACGCAGCACAGACACAATATTCTTTCCGTTGTCGGTGACCATGGTTCTGATTTTCAGTTGGCGAGAAGACAGCCAGGATTCAGTTTCTTGATGGAGGATGTGGAGCAGTTCCTCCCCTGTGTGACTCCGTTTGCCCAGGCAAACTTGGTGCAGAACAGTGTGACATCGCCGTGCCCTGCACATGTGGTATGCTGGAGGGGCATTCTGAATTGTGCCTGCAGTGGAGGCTGAGGACAAGGTGGAGTATGAGGAGGCAGAGAAAGACATTGGCGCAGGACGCACAGCTTGATAACGTGGAGGCAGCAGTGCCATCACTTGGCCAAATTGCTGGTGTGGCTGGGCAGGAACCACATTTACCCAGTGGGCCATAAAGGGCATATATTGTCCTATACCATAGTTACAGCTCCACACATCGGCGCTGCTGTGAACTTTAGCAGACACCGACAGGCTCAAGGACTGGCCCACCTACTGTGCAACATGCGTGTGTAGGGCTGGTACTGCCTTTTTGGAGGTGGGACTCTCCACCTTGTCTCGGCACAAGCCATCAGTTCTCTGAAAGGTACAGACTCCACCACTTGGAAAGGGAGGGACTGCAGTACCAGCAACTTGGCCAGGAGCACGTTTAGCTTCTGTGCCATTAGATGAGTAGACCCATACTGTTGCCTTTTTGCAATTGCCTCTGTGATTGATTGCTGATGAAATGAGTGATGAGGTGTAGGAGGAGGAGGAGCAGGTACATCAGGACCAGTAGATGATGGGAAGGAAACACAGCTCCCTTCTGCTGAGGTGGTGGAGCCTTGGCTGCAGGAAAAGGGGAGTGGGCCACTGGGTGATGCAGTGGTTGCTGCATCAGGCTGTTCCACTACATTAGCGCCATGGTTTTTCCAGGCCACTGTATGGTGATGCATGTGTTGATGCTGGGCCGTGGTGCGAGCATTGGCACCCTGTACACGCTTCATCTTCTGCTCACAGATTCTGCAAATGACCAAGCTGACATCCTCTAGCGGCTTGTTGAAAAATTGGCACACCGCCGACTATGGCGGTTTCCTCCCACCACTTCGTGCTGACTGCCTGTAACCCCTGCATCACTACTTCTTTCTGGACAGGTAAGCTCCTGCATAGTGGGCGGTCTACCCCGGGCACGTTTGGCTCCCAACCTTCCACTGCTGTCACCTTGCTGCCTCACGGCCACGCTACCACCCTGCTGGCTCAGCCGCTGCCTCACGCACAAACTGACACCCTCTTCTCCTGATGATGATGAAGCCCCCTCCTGACCTTGCTCCCAGGTGCTATCGGCCACATCATTATCGACTACTGTCTGAACTTCACTGATGTCACCCTCACCAGTCTCAGGGCCATGTGCCTGACTGTTCACAATACCAGCTCCCACGTGACTACTGTATCTTTGTTGTTACTTGCCCGTCAACTGGAGGAAGCAGCGGATTTCTCCTCCAGATCTTGGATGGGCAGTAACTGCTGACTGTCCTCTAGAATCTCATCCTCACTGAAAAGTGGATACTTCTCAAGCTGAAGAAACAGAAAATGACAGAGGCATCTATGGTTTCACTGATTTATATTTATTAATCAAGTTTTTATTGGTGGGTGAAAAAATCCTTTTTATCACAAGTCACTATTAAAAATAATTTTATTTCATTTGTAAATGGACATATTTTTTGCGCTTGTGTGTATAGCATGAAGAATTATCTAGATTTTTATTATTTTTATAGAAATAGATATTATATTGTGCTTTATATTTATTGCACACACGCATGTACACTAATTTATACATTTTTTTTTTTACTTATATTTAGTGGCAACACAACATCTTGATTATAGACCTGAGGAAGCTGATGATGCAAGTGATACAGGTGGGGCCTTTTCCCAAGGCACCATGTCTACCTGGACCTGTGTTTGATGAGTACTAATCTTTGACTATTTTATTTCATATCTATCACATGCTATGTATTTTGTACTATTTTGGCATCATATATTTGTCCAAATTTAGGACCTGGGGTGCATATGTGCATTGGATATATTATTTTGTCCTGCACAAGGTTCTTATTATATACAATGTTTTTAATCTTTTTTCCTGTTCTTTAATAAAATCATGAGTTTAATTTTTAATATGGTGATGTGCAGCCATTTGTGCGGTTATTCTTTGATTAGTTGTTCAGAAGTAGAAGGCCGAGTCAACCATTCAAGGACAGCTGGGTTGCTAGTTAAAACACGACCGCTAGATGACACTGGCAGCTCTTGCCTGTTGCTGCAACTGCTGCTACCACCCCCTTCTTCTGCTACTACTTCTTCCAGCTCCAGAAACATTTTGGCCACTTCCCGTTCCCTTAGTAGGGCCTGTCACCTTTGTGTCCGACATACTGTAAATTAAAAGAAACTGCAAGGGGAAAAGAGCAGTATTATCAGACTGCAATTTCACCCCAGAATCAAGGAGGAATTGATATACTAATATATCAACTAAATACACCCCAAAACTGTTTGTATCAGACTGCAATTTCACCCCAGAATAAAGAGGAATGGATGTTCTCATATAGAAAATAAATACACCCCAAAACCGTTTGTAACAGAACACAAATTCACCCCAGAATCAAGGAGGAATGGATGTACTTATACAGTACAGACCAAAGGTTTGGACACACCTTCTCATTCAAAGAGTTTTCTGTATTTTCATGACTATGAAAATTGTAGATTCACACTGAAGGCATCAAAATTATGAATTAACACATGTGGAATTATATACTTAACAAAAAAGTGTGAAACAACTGAAAATATGTCTTATATTCTAGGTTCTTCAAAGCACCCACCTTTTGCTTTGATTACTGCTTTGCACACTCTTGGCATTCTCTTGATGAGCTTCAATAGGTAGTCACCTGAAATGGTATTCCAACAGTCTTGAAGGAGTTCCCAGAGATGCTTAGCACTTGTTGGCCCTTTTGCCTTCACTCTGCGGTTCAGCTCACCCCAAACCATCTCGATTGGGTTCAGGTCTGGTGACTGTGGAGGCCAGGTCATCTGGCGTAGCACCCCATCACTCTCCTTCTTGGTCAAATAGCCCTTACACAGCCTGGAGGTGTGTTTGGGGTCATTGTCCTGTTGATAAATAAATGATGGTCCAACTAAACGCAAACCGGATGGAATAGCATGCCGCTGCAAGATGCTGTGGTAGCCATGCTGGTTCAGTATGCCTTCAATTTTGAATAAATTCCCAACACTGTCACCAGCAAAGCACCCCCACACCATCACACCTCCTCCTCCATGCTTCACGGTGGGAACCAGGCATGTAGAGTCCATCCGTTCACCTTTTCTGCGTCGCACAAAGACACGGTGGTTGGAACCAAAGATCTCAAATTTGGACTCATCAGACTAAAGCACAGATTTCCACTGGTCTAATGTCCATTCCTTGTGTTCTTTAGCCCAAACAAGTCTCTTCTGCTTGTTGCCTGTCCTTAGCAGTGGTTTCCTAGCAGCTATTTTACCATGAAGGCCCACTGCACACAGTCTCCTCTTAACAGTTGTTGTAGAGATGTGTCTGCTGCTAGAACTCTGTGTGGCATTGACCTGGTCTCTAATCTGAGCTGCTGTTAACCTGCGATTTCTGAGGCTGGTGACTCGGATGAACTTATCCTCCGCAGCAGAGGTGACTCTTGGTCTTTCTTTCCTGGGACAGTCCTCATGTGAACCAGTTGCTTTGTAGCGCTTGATGGTTTTTGCGACTGCACTTGGGGACACTTTCAAAGTTTTTCCAATTTTTCAAACTGACTGACCTTCATTTCTTAAAGTAATGATGGGCACTCGTTTTTCTTTACTTAGCTGCTTTTTTCTTGCCATAATGCAAATTCTAACAGTCTATTCAGTAGGACTATCAGCTGTGTATCCACCTGACTTCTGCCCAACACAACTCATGATCCCAACCCCATTTATAAGGCAAGAAATCCCACTTATTAAACATTACAGGGCACACCTGTGAAGTGAAAACCATTTCAGGTGACTACCTCTTGAAGCTCATCAAGAGTGTGCAAAGCAGTAATCAAAGCAAAAGGTGGCTACTTTGAAGAACCTAGAATATAAGACATATTTTCAGTTGTTTCACACTTTTTTGTTAATTATATATTTCCACATGTGTTAATTCATTGCTTTGATGCCTTCAGTGTGAATCTACAATGTCATGAATATACAGAAAACTCTTTGAATGAGAAGGTGTGTCCAAACTTTTGGTCTGTACTGTATAACAACTAAATACACCCCAAAACTAGTTGTATCAGACTGAAATTTCACTCCAGACGATGAATGGAAATACTTATATAGAACATAAATACACCCCAAAACTATTTGTAACAGACTGCAATTTCACCACAGAATCAAAGAGGAATGGAAATACTTATCTGTCAACTAAATACACCCCAAAGCTGTTTGTATAAGATTGCAATTTCACCCCACAATCAAGAAGGAATAGATGTACTTATATATCAACTAAATATACACCAAAACTGGTTGTTTCTGACCGCAGTTTCAACCCAATTACTGATGCATCAAAGAATGCAAACAACCTGAAATCAGTAGTATTAGAGCACATTGGATCCCTAATTAGTGCAGCAAGGTGTAATAGAATAGCCCCTATTACCCAGGCTTTACACTCTTCTAGTGACGAATTCTCTCTCCCTATAGTGTGCATAATACCTCCCTATCCATTCCCTAAACTATGAATAATCTTTCTCTGAACTGTTCAATAGTTTTTTTGGTGAATAAATTGTTTCCTAAACACTGTCTGAAGTGCCTGTGACATCTCTCCCTGCAATAATTTCACTGTAAAATGGCGGAGACCGAGCAGGCTTAGATTTTTTTTATAGGGCTGTGACATCACCGGGGCTGTCTAGCTGCTGGATGGCTGCATGCATGGCATTATGGGTCATCCCTCATTCTTGGGCTTCTTACTTGTATGTGGGATTCGTTACCACGAAGCTCGAGGAAATTCGACTTTGGAACAAATCAATTTTTTCCTGAAATTTGGATCGAATTCCACTTTGTCAACTTCAATTCGCTCATCTTTAGCTGTCATCCCAGAAGGAAGCCTCTTCTAAAGATGATGCACAGGCCCACAAACAGTTTGCTGAAGACAAGCAGACTAAGGACATGGATTAGTGGAGCCATGTCCTGTGGTCTGATGAGTCAAGTGTGTGTGGCGGCAACCAGGTGAGGAGAACTAAGACAAGTGTCTTGCCTTGGGGCTGCATGAGTGCTGCCAGCTGTGGGGTTCATTGAGGGAATCATGAATGCCAACATGTATTGTTACATACTGATTCAGAGCATGTTTACTTCCCTTCCAAAACTGGGCTGCAGGGCAGTATTCCAACATGATTACAACCCCAACCACACCTCTAAGACGATCATTGCCTTGCTAAAGAAACTGAGGGTAAAGGTGCTGGACTTCCCAAGCATGTCTCCAAACCCTATTGAGCATCTATGGACCATCCTCAAGGTGGCGGAGCGTAAGGTCTCTAACATCCAGCAGCTCTGTGATGTCGTCATGGAGGAGTGGAAGAGGATTCCAGTGGCAACCTGTGAAGCTCTAGTGAACTCCATGCCCAAGAGTGTTAAAGCAGTGCTGGAAAATAACGACGGCCACACAAAATATTGACACTTTGGGCAAATTTGGCCATTCTTACTTAGGGGTGTATTCAATTTTGTTGCCAGCGGTTTAGACATTAATGGCTGTTGAGGGTGTTGAGTTATTTTGAGGGCACACCAAATTTACACTGTTATACAAGCACTGATTACTTTACATTGTATCAAAGGGTCAGATCTTCAGTGTTGTCCCATGAAAATATATAAAATATTTACAAAAATGTGAGGAGTGAATTCACTTTTGTGAGATACTGTACATGCTCAGTTCGGTTCTTAATCTGCCAAATGCCAATATACTGTTAGAAGGTGTGACAGTTGAAGGGAGAGAGCTACAGCAGAAAGGACATGCCCCTGAAAAAGGATACTCCTCTTGAGCAGCCAGCTGGAAGAGACTCTACCAGAGCAATTGAAGCAATGAATGGGGAGATCTATGATATATGATATGTACTGATGGCTATTTAACGAAAAAGGAGCCTGGTATGGGCGGAGCCCATAAATGATGACTGAGATCTAAGCCCACTATGAGCTGAAGTAGATTTCCATCTGCTGCATGGACGGTGGAGGAGGCATTTAATTTTTGACAAGGCCTCCTATGACAGTGCACGGCTTATCAAGACAGGTTAAATACATGCCAGTTCTGATAAATCAGGGCCCGAATATTCCTATTTTATAAAAGAGAAATGTACTCAGGTATAAAGTGAATTGCTTAGAGAATTATGCCAAGATAGCGGTGATCGTAAGGATGCAAAACTTATGGCTATCTTAGCCATAAATGACCAGTGAACAACATTTTACAGCATTTCAGAGTTTAATTCTATATAAACATTTGAGCAATGTTGTACATATGAAGATTTAATTCTTTGCAACGGGAGTGTGAAATCTGCAACAAAATTCACAACAAATCCAAATGTCACTCTTGTGTATTTTGTTGTGGGCTTTTCCAGCACCAAGTACATCCCATGTGTATCTACCCCTACATTGTGTTTCCTTACCCATAGCTGTAAAACAGTCTACAAGTGCTGAGTGTGCACATACTCTTACAGCAACCTGTTTCCCATTGTTACCAGCAGAATTTTGAAAGAAGCTTTATGACTCCAGAAAAGATGTGAAAGTAAGTAAATCAATGTTTTATTTTTAATACAGATTAAACTTTAAGGAATTTAAAGAGAAACTATGAAACTAGCTGACCTGTTGCATGTGCACCTCCAACTGAAGGCATCTGTGTTGGTTCCACATTGCTGAGAAAAATGATGTTTTAATATCTGAAAATGAGCCTCTAGGAACAACTGCTCTCCCCTTTGATGGACAGGGCCAGGCGTGATGACATTATTACTGCCTGGCCCTGCAAACTAAACGGAGAGGACATGGCAGTTGCACAGAGAGCAGAGCCTCTAGGTGTAACAGCAACACCATCCTAGATGTTCATTTGCATGTATTAAAACACACTTTTTCTCAACAATGTGGGTACATATGAACATGGGACCAACATAGATGCCTTCAGCTGCAAAGCGCACATGCAACAGGGTAGCTAATTTCATAGTTACAAATTTGCTGACAGATGCCCTTTAAACACATACTATAGAACATGGCCATGCCATAAACTTTCAAATTGGTGTGTATCCATATTTTGCACCTGTGACCTCTGTTCCTATCCTCTTTGGAATAGTTGTGCCTATTTTTTTTCCTGAAAGTTATATTGCACTTTCAGTAAATTTTTCATATATTAAAAGTTTAGATCAGAGCACTTCTCTTTCCTGAGATTGGTGGGGATCTCCCTGCTCACTCAGCATGTTCTCTCACCTCGCTGCAGGACAATAAGCGAGAGAGTCAATAGAAAGTCTGTGGGCCTATCTTGTTCCCGTCTCATGCAGTGAGCAGAGAGAGTGCTTCTCTCCCCTCATTCTAGAGCTTGTGGGGGTCACAGCAATCAGACCCCAATAACCTAAACTTTTCATATGCCCTTATGACATTGAAAATTTACTTTAAGTACACTTTAAATCACTTTAAGTGCATTATTTTGAACTGTACATAGACATCCAAGTAGTAAATCCATCCCACCTATTCAACCACAATTTACTTTAACCCCTTCAGGACCCTGAGATTTTTCATTTTTGCGTTTTCGTTTTTCATGCCTTCCCATAGTCCTATTTTTTAATTTTTCCGTTCACATAGCCTTAAGAGGGCTTATTGTTTGCGGGATAATTTGTACTTTCTAATGGTGCCATTTACATTTACATGCCAGGTAGTGGAAAGTGGAAAAAAAGAATTGGGAAAAACGCAATTCTGACAAAGATTTTTTTTGTTTTGTTTTTTACGTCATACACTGTGTGGTAATATTGACCTGTTATCTTCTTTCTCCAGGTCAGTACGGTTACAACGATACCATACTTGTATAATTCTTGCGTTTTAATACTGAAAAAAATTCAAACTTTTGAGAAAAATAAATAAATACATTTTATCACCATATTCTGACCCCTATAAATTTTTTGTAGTTATGTGTACAGGGCTGTGTGAGGTCTCATTTTTTGTGGGATGATCTGTACTTTCCTTGATACCAATTTGAAGTGTGAAACTTTTTGATAACTTTTTATAAAAAAAATATTGGGGAGTTGAAGTTTTCATTTTATGGGCATTTTCACACAAGATGATGCCCATGAAGTATTTTTATTTATATTTTAAGGAAAGGGGGTGGTAAAAAAGGGGACTCTGATTTCAATACAAGTTTCACACGGCAGGAAAGAACTCAACTCTTGATAATTCCTTCCAAAATCTCTAAAGGACGCAACCACTGGAGGTGTCTTAGACCGTGTTCACACATCAGTTATTTGATCAGTTATTTCCATCAGTTATTGTGAGCCAAAACCAGGTCCAAGTCAAAAACACAGACAGGTGCAGATCTTTCCATTATACTGTCACGCGAGGTCGGCGTCGCGCTCCCTCTGCACGACATCGCCGGACCTCTCCGCCCCCCTAGAGACGAGCAATAGGGAATTGAAGTGCTGGTCTTGTCAGCCAGCACTTCATGAGTTAATTCTCTGTTTGGGTTTAGCCATGTGGTGCTGATCACACCACATGGCTACTTTACATATTGTTTGGACAGCTTGCTCCGCCTCAGGTCATGTGATGCTGGCCACATCACATGATCCTGGGCGGGCTATTTAAAGATGGCAACTGCCTCACTCAGATGCCTGTGATTTGCTTACACCATTGATCAGTGCTTGTGCGTTCTCAGTTATTGGATTGTTTACTTGGATTTGGATTTCGGACTTTGGACTTTTGACTTCTCTCTGCTTGACCCCTCGGTATTTACGTGACCTCCTGTGTTTGACCCGGCTAGCTGACCATTCTATATTGTGTTTTGTTACGTCTGTGTTTTGTCTGTCCCTGTGTACCCTCTCCCTTCCTGCGCACTTATACAGTGTAGGGACCGCCTTCGTGGTTGTCCGCGGCTACCTAGGGCCGTTTGAGGCAAGTAGGCAGGGAGAGAAGGAGGGGTTAGCTCAGGGCACACTACCCTTGTCTACCCCCTCGTGACAGAATCACAGGCCCAACTTATGGATCAGTTGCGGGCCCTCACGGAGCAGGTCCAGGGTATGGCTCAAGCTCTGCAGGGCCTGGCTGATAGGCTCCAACATCAGGAGCAGCTACTATCCTCCTCAGTAGTGGCCCCTTCCACTTCCAATCCTAGTGTGGAACCTCATATTAAGCTGCTGGATCGGTTTTCTGGAGATCGAAAATTTTTTAATTCCTTTAAGGAGAGTGTCAAGCTCTATTTTGATCTACGTCCTCATTCCTCGGGCACCGAGCAGCAGCGGGTCAAAATAATTATTTCTCTGCTGCAGGGTGATCCGCAGGAGTGGGCATTTGCGTTACCCCCAGACTCCCCTAGCCGTCAGACGGTGGACGCCTTTTTCAGGGCTCTTGGGTTACTGTATGAGGAGCCTGACTTGACGGCTGTTGCTGAAGCCCAGCTCAGGGACATTCGGCAGGGTAACCGTCCTGTGGAGGATTATTGTGCGGAGTTTAGGAGGTGGTGTGTTTCTTCTGGTTGGAATGACCCGGCTTTAAGAAGCCAGTTTAGGGCAGGGCTTTCTGACCAACTGAAGGACCTTCTCGTGGGCTATCCTACTCCTGACTCCTTAGAAGCGACCATGACCCTAGCAGTCAGGTTGGACCGTCGGGTGAGAGAGAGACGGAAGGAACGGTCAAGCACTCCTCCTGTGGCCATCCTGCCTGAGAATCCTATGCCAGGTCCATCTTCCACCAGGGTTCCGGAGGAGCCCATGCAGTTAGGAGGAACCTTAAGGGAACAGAGACGTCTGAAGGGAGCCTGCTTTTACTGCGGTGAGATGAACCATTGGCTCCAGCAGTGTCCCAAGCTTCCGCCCTCTAGGAGATCCCCAGCGGGGAGTAAGGTAACTCCAGCGGTGGTAAGGAGAAAAATTTTACTACCTATCTCTGTTACCTATGATCAACTTAAGGGGGTTGGTCAAGCATTTGTTGATTGTGGTTCCGCTGCTAATTTTATTAATTTCGATTTTGTACAATCAGTGGGTATACCGATAGTCCCTCTAAGGGAGATTATTCAAATTGTGGCCCTCGACTCCACCCCATTGCGCAATGGGAGAGTGGAGTTTTGTACTCCTGACGTCACCCTAACTGTGGGAATCTCCCATTCTGAGACTTGTTCCTTTCTGGTTTTAAAGGATTTACCTGCTGACCTCGTGTTAGGGCTGCCATGGTTACAGGCTCACAACCCTGTGATCAACTGGCCAGCAGGTGAATTAGAAAAATGGGGACATGATTGTGTCAATTGTTGCAAATCTGTACTGCAGCTAGGAGGCACCGCGGAGTCTCTCGTCCTACCCGAATTTATCAGAGAATTTTCGGATGTCTTCTCCATGTCGGAGACTGATTTCCTTCCTCCTCACCGGCAGTATGATTGTGCCATTGACATAATGGAGGGATCCAAGTATCCCAAGGGCCGCATTTATAATCTCTCCACTCCTGAGCGACAATGTATGAGGGATTATCTTAAGGAGAGCCTGGCCAAGGGTCACATTCGGCCTTCAGTCTCTCCAATGGGGGCAGGTTTCTTCTTTGTTGGCAAGAAGGATGGAGGATTGAGGCCCTGTATTGATTACCGGGAACTAAACAAGATCACGGTTAAGAACAGGTACCCGCTGCCCCTTATCCCTGATTTACTGAATCAGGTTCAGGGTGCCTGCTGGTTCTCTAAATTAGATTTGAAGGGGGCATACAACCTGATCAGAGTCAGAGAGGGAGACGAATGGAAGACGGCATTCAACACCCCTGAAGGTCATTATGAGTACTTAGTAATGCCCTTTGGGTTGAGTAATGCACCCGCCGTCTTCCAAAATTTTGTTAATGATATTTTCAGAGCATTTATTGGGAGATTTATGATTGTTTATATTGACGATATTCTTATTTTCTCTGCTGATTGGGAATCCCACGTCTCCCACACCAGACAGGTACTGAAGGTTTTGCGTGAAAATAAGCTTTTTGTCAAAGGGGAGAAATGTATCTTCGGTGTTCAGGAGGTGGCCTTTTTAGGATACATTTTGACCCCTTTCTCGTTCAAAATGGATCCTGTCAAGGTGCAGGCCATCCTTGATTGGGTGCGACCGTCCTCCCTGAAGGCGCTCCAACGATTTTTGGGATTTGCGAACTTTTATCGCAAATTTATTAAAAATTTTTCGTTGGTGGTCAAGCCAATTACTGATCTTACCCGCAAGGGAGCTGATCTGGGTAATTGGCCTCCTGCAGCTATTGAGTCCTTTGAAAGGTTAAAGTGGTGTTTTACTAATGCTCCTGTGCTAATCCAGCCGGATCAGAGTAGGCCTTTTGTGGTTGAGGTGGACGCATCAGAAGACGGTGTGGGGGCTGTACTGTCCCAGGGATCTTCCACCTTAACTAATCTTAAGCCATGCGCCTTCTTTTCCCGCAAGTTCTCGCCTGCTGAGAGGAACTATGATATCGGTAATAGGGAGTTATTGGCAATTAAGTGGGCATTTGAGGAATGGCGTCATTTTTTAGAAGAGGCATTACACCGTGTCACGGTCCTCACGGATCATAAGAATTTATTGTTTCTGGAGTCCGCTAAACGTTTGAACCCTAGGCAGGCGAGGTGGGCTTTGTTCTTCACCCGGTTTGATTTTTCTGTTACCTTCAGACCCGGAAGCAAGAACGTTAAAGCGGACGCCTTATCCCGAAGTTTCCAGGCGTATCAACCTCCTGACGCCCCTCCGGAACCCATCCTTCCAGCTGAGATCTTTGTGGCCGCCACCGCACCTGACCTCGCTTCTGAGATCTCGGCAGGACAGCATCTCGCTCCTACTGGTACCCCCAATGACAAATTATTTGTGCCGGCTCATTTGCGTTTACGACTGCTGGGTGAGTGTCATAATTCTGTTTTATGTGGACACCCTGGTATCCATGCCACTAAGGAGTTGATTTCGAGGCAGTATTGGTGGCCATCGATTTCCAGGGATATTCAAGCTTTTGTAACTGCGTGTAACACTTGTGCCAGGTCCAAGAATTCTAAGAGACGACCTATGGGTGAGTTACATCCCTTACCCATACCTAGTAGACCTTGGTCACATTTGTCCATGGACTTTATCACGGATTTGCCATGCGCGGAGGGTAAGACTGTGATTTTTGTGGTAGTTGACAGGTTCAGTAAAATGTGTCATTTTATTCCTTTGTGTAAATTACCCTCTGCTAAGGTCTTGGCATCTATATTCATGGATAATATTGTTAAACTGCATGGTGTTCCTGAGAATATCGTTTCTGATAGAGGGGTACAGTTTGTGTCTAGGTTCTGGAGGGCGTTCTGTAATAAGATTAACATTTCTTTGTCCTTTTCATCAGCCTTTCATCCAGAAACTAATGGTCAGACTGAACGTCTCAATCAATCTGTTGAACAATATCTTAGATGTTATGTGGCAGACAACCAACATGTGTGGGTCAGATTCCTGTCTCTGGCTGAGTTTGCCATTAATAACCGTGTCAATTCGTCCTCTGGAGTGTCGCCGTTCTTTTGTAACATGGGTTTCCATCCACGTTTTGGCTCCTTTTTCCCATCTACATCGGTTGTCCCAGAGGTTAATGATTTCTCCCAGGAACTGTGCACAGTTTGGGCACAGGTTCAATCGAACCTGGAAAAGGCCCAAGAGGTTCAAAGGGTTAAAGCTGATAGAAAGAGGTCTAAGGCTGTGAATTTTATGGTTGGGGATAAGGTGTGGTTATCCACTAAGAATCTTAATATGAAGGTTCCATCTTACAAGTTTGCACCGCGTTATATTGGTCCTTACAGGATCACCAAGGTGATCAATCCGGTTTAGTTTGAGTTATGCTTGCCCGACTCCCTTCGTGTCCATAATGTGTTTCATGTGTCCTTGCTTAAACCTTACGTTGCTCCTGTTGGTCCTGAGGAACAGCCTCCACCTCCGGTTGAGGTAGCGGGACGGGTAGAACACGAGATTGCCAGAATCTTGGATGTGAGGAGGGTCCGTAATTCCTTCCAGTACCTCGTACACTGGAGGGGATTTGGACCGGAGGACAGATCTTGGGTGCCGTTGACTAGGATGCATGCCGACTCTCTCATTCGGAATTTCCATCTGCAGCATCCCGATAAGCCTGCTCCCGCTGGTAAGGGTCCGGTGGCCCCTCGTGAAGGGGGGGGTACTGTCACGCGAGGTCGGCGTCGCGCTCCCTCTGCACGACATCGCCGGACCTCTCCGCCCCCCTAGAGACGAGCAATAGGGAATTGAAGTGCTGGTCTTGTCAGCCAGCACTTCATGAGTTAATTCTCTGTTTGGGTTTAGCCATGTGGTGCTGATCACACCACATGGCTACTTTACATATTGTTTGGACAGCTTGCTCCGCCTCAGGTCATGTGATGCTGGCCACATCACATGATCCTGGGCGGGCTATTTAAAGATGGCAACTGCCTCACTCAGATGCCTGTGATTTGCTTACACCATTGATCAGTGCTTGTGCGTTCTCAGTTATTGGATTGTTTACTTGGATTTGGATTTCGGACTTTGGACTTTTGACTTCTCTCTGCTTGACCCCTCGGTATTTACGTGACCTCCTGTGTTTGACCCGGCTAGCTGACCATTCTATATTGTGTTTTGTTACGTCTGTGTTTTGTCTGTCCCTGTGTACCCTCTCCCTTCCTGCGCACTTATACAGTGTAGGGACCGCCTTCGTGGTTGTCCGCGGCTACCTAGGGCCGTTTGAGGCAAGTAGGCAGGGAGAGAAGGAGGGGTTAGCTCAGGGCACACTACCCTTGTCTACCCCCTCGTGACATATACCTTATCTCTGTGGTTTGTAGGCTTCACTACTGATGGGAATAACTGATCAAATAACTGATGTGTGAACAAGGCCTTAGAGAGACCAATGCTCCACATATGTGGCAAAAAAGCAACTCTGGAATGTCAACAATTACCAGCATAGAGAATTCAATGAAGGTACTAAAATGACCAAACCAGAGTAGAAGAACATTTGCATGGAACTAAAGCAGAAAAATTTCTTCTTGTATGAAATCCCAGAATATCCCACCTCAGTGGATCCCAGTCATTTTACCACCTGGCCCATGATCTTGTTTATACTAGTAAGGCTAAATTCATACTGAATTCTGTGTCTGAAATGATCCTGCTGAACATATGGACAGATATATTCAACTTTATCCCAGGCAAACATATGCCAAGACAGCACACTTTATAAATCATGTAAAGGGAACCTGTCAAGAAATTCATGGTGCCCAAACCATAGACAGGATGAAATACTTAGAGGCTCCTTGGTTACAAATAACTGTTTTACTATGAAGTGCTGCAGTTCAGTGATTGCTCTCTCCCTGTATACAAATAGAAAGAGGCTTGTCAATCTAAGTGAGCCAATGGGTAACCACCCCCACAACTCTTCTACCCGTCCCTGGCTCACGGTTTTTAAATTAAGTATAATTTTTATAGAAAAATTAACGTTACAATAAAGCATAAATTGCAAAAAATACATAGTATAGTGTGTTCAATGTGTAAATGATATTTGCACTAATAACATTTTACACAACGCTCTCCGGTATGTTTTAACCCTTCCGTCCCCTCTCCAACAACCCTGCAGAGAGACGACCACAGCGAACAAGATATATAGAAGTATAGCACAATGGTTGAAGCAAACAACTGTGTGTTTTTCAGCAGGTACACATATGAGGAAAATTAGTTATAGAAATAGTTATCTTAATCAGGTATAATATTCCATAGACCTGGGAACAGAAGAGAAGTCAAATGTGTTTCAATGGGGTTCGACAGGACTATTTCTTCCGTCATGTATAATTAAACCAAATGGAACCGGAATGCTCCATAGACATGTATTAGGACAGAGCAAAATAGAATGCCTCTTAAAAGTTTCCATGTTGCATTCCATCCTAAAATTCCGTTATATTCTCTCAGCGGAACCAATAACGGAATTCCCTAATGCCAATGAGAACCCACCTACTACTACCTACTACTCAACCTCCAAATTGCCTGGCTCATTTTTAAATATGATTAATACATGTGGTTCTAAAAAAATTTGAAACAAAAAATATACTGTAATATCCTCATTGTACCTATCCCATTGTCATGCACCACTTAAGCTTTGTCCTTTTGGTTCTTAAATGTGCTTGGCAACATGACATCCATAGCAATTTCACATTGCAAGATGATTGATTTTACAATAATTCCTTATCTGCTACAATTCCAATGATATTGCTGCACTGGCCTTTGTATGGTGGTTATTTTGTTGACACAACTGGTCAAAAATAATTTTTGCTAATGTAATATAAAGGAATGGTTCTATATGCAGGGCATCATGAGGAAATAGTCGTTATGTATATCACTGGTTATTAGTAAGTCTGCAGCTATCTCTCACATGTCACACACTCTGGTGGTTTTAGGTAAATTAGCAATGTGTTATAAGTGGAGTAGGCTGCTTTGACATTTAGCCAATAGGCTTTTCATTGTGCTCTTTTCATTGTGCAGCTTTCATTAGACATTACACATTTCTCAACAGATCTCACTATTTTTGGCAGGATCTGCTGACATGTTTATGTCTATGGGGCCTAGAAGACTCTAGTCGCAAGAATGGTGTCATGGAAACAATAATCAGCGTCTCATCTTCCTGACATACTAAAATAACATGTACTTTTGGATGTCACAAGTCTTCATGTCAATCTAAAGTCATCTTTAGACAAAGGCAGTGAGAAGTGATCAAAGGCCAATATAAATAAAAATAGTTTGGCTATTGAACTGATTCTTAAAGGAAGACCAGTGCTTCGTGCATTAGAGCTATCAATTATCAACAATGTTAATAGGGTTGTCCAACTGGAACATTTATGCCATATTGTGAGCATATAAATGCCATATGTCAGATGGGTGTGGATCATACCTCTGGGTCCTGCTCCTATCTCCAGAATGGGGCCCCAAAATGAAGGGAGAGCAAGCCATGCATGGCAGACATCCTCCAGAGCTCTCCACTCATACATAGCGTACTCTCCTTTCAATTTGAGGCCCCGTATCTAATAGATATTCCACTTAAAGGAGCACTACACATACAAATGAATGGTAAAAGTAACTAAGAAATCTATAGTCCTCACTGTTTATTAGTCTGCATGATCCTGTCTTGTAGAAATCCTGCGGAGAAGATGGATTTAATGTCCTGCTGATCCGCTCTATCTTGAGCCAGAGATCAGAGAACAGAGGGTCCTGTTCCATTCGGTAGTTTTACAACTTTTCCCACAACAGTGAGAAGGAGGAGGGAAGACATGTATGTATTATCTCCTGGGACACAAAAGATTTGAGAGAGAGAATATTACTTTGTATATTTTTCAGTTTTAACTGCAATATGAGAGAAGAAGGAAGAGGAGAGAAAGATTTAGGAAGGAGGGGGCTCAGTGGTTACCACTGTGGCTCAAAGGTAAGCGCTGGGGTCCTGTGTTCGGATCTGACCAAGGACAACATCTGCATGGAGTTTGTATGTTTTCCCTGTGTTTGCGTGGGTTACTACTTCCGGGAACTACGATTTCCTCCCACACTCCAAAGACATACTGATAGGGAACTTAGATTGTGGGCCCCATTGGGGACACTGTGATGGAATATGTCAGCACTATATAAGTGAGTATAATAAATTAAAAGAAAAAAATGGTGGGATAGTTATTATTTTATAGACATTTTGGAAGAAGAATTTGCCAGTTTACTGTTGCTTTTTTAACCCTATACAAAATTGGACCAAATCGAACATGGGTTTATGGGCTAAAATTAAACAAAGGAGACCCACGGCTAATGGCCACGACCGGTAATAATGATGATCGTAGCCATTAAAACCTTTAGATGCCGCACTTCCAGGCTTCTTACTGGCATCCGCTGCGGCCAATGAGGATACTGGTAATTGATTTCAAGAAAGAGACCCAGGGCATTGAATCTGCAATTCGTATTGTGGCCAGCTGGTGGTGGGCCAACATAAGAAATGAGCAATTCTGTACAAATAATGGATGTAAAAAATCCATGAATGCCCATATTATTAAAATATAAAAGTATTTTTCCAATACGCCGAATGACGTAACGGAAAAAAGGGTCAAAATCGCCAATTTGCCATCTTTTCATCTCTTCTCTTAACCAAAAAAATGTAATAAAATGTGATTAGAATGTCATACACACTCCAAAATGTATCAATAAAAACTACAGATTGTCCTGAAAAACATGAGCCCTTGCATGGCTCAGTAGATACAACTATAAAAAAAAAGCAATAGGGCTCAGAATACAGTGATGTAAAAAAAATTTTTTTTTCAAAGTTTTTAAATTCTATAAATACAGTATGTTGTATCGTTGTAATCGTACTAACCCAGAGAATGAAGGGTACAGATCAATTTTGCCACAAAGTAAACGCCGTGGGAACAAAACCTGTAAAACGGTGGAGGAACTGCGTTTTTTTTTTCTAATTTCACCCCATTCGGAATTTTTTTCACGCTTCCCACTATATTGTATGCCGTATTAAATGGTGGCGTTATAAAAACAGTACAACTTGTCCTGCAAAAAAATAATCTTTCATACAGCTATGTGAACGGAAAAATAAAAAAAGTTATTTCTCAAGGAAGATAGGGAAGAAAAATGAAAACGCAAAAACGCAAAAACCTCCGGTATCTTAAGGGTTGAAAACACACTGTACTGTTGTATTTGCTATGTTTTTCCATATTAGAAATGTAGAAATGTTCCATAAATTGTTCCTTACTGGGGCAGATGGTGTTTAAACATATGGTGTTAATGCAAAAAAAAAACTGTGGCTGGTAAGGACCATGCAGCCATAAATTATGCCTTAACTGTGGCAGAATGCCTGCCAGTATTCATACAAACACAATTGTTAAAAGGGTTGTCTCACTTCAGCAAATAGTCAAATAGTATTTATCATGTAGACATAGTTATTAGTAACATAGTAACATAGTTTATAAGGCCGAAAAAAGACATCTGTCCATCCAGTTCGGCCCGCCCCCCTACAAGTCGATCCAGAGGAAGACAAAAAAACCCCGTGAGGCAGAAGCCAACCCTCCCCACCTTAGGGGAAAAAATTCCTTCCCGACTCAGGCATCAGAATAACTCCCTGGATCAACAACCCATCTCTAGTAACTATAACTTGTAATATTATTACCCTCCAGAAATACATCCAGGCCCCTCCTGAACTCTTATAGTGAACTTACCATCACCACCTCCTCAGGGAGAGAGTTCCATAGTCTCACTGCTTTTACCGTAAAGAGTCCATAGTCTCACTGCTCTTACAGTAAAGAGTCCATAGTCTCACTGCTCTTACCGTAAAGAATCCTCTTCTATGTTTGTGTACAATCCTTCTTTCCTCCAGACACAGAGGATGTCCCCTCGTCACAGTCATAGTCCTGGGGATAAATAGATGATGGGAGAGATCTCTGTACTGACCCCTGATATATTTATACATAGTAATTAGATCTCCCCTCAGTCGTCTTTTTTGTAAAGTGAATAACCCTAATTTTGATAATCTTTCTGGGTACTGTAGTCCACCCATTCCAGTTATTACTTTAGTTGCCCTCCTCTGATTCCTCTCCAGCTCTGCTATGTCTGCCTAGTTCACAGGAGCCCAGAAGACACTTATTAATGTATTGCAATTGTTCATATTTCCTTCTTTGTTGGCTTTTCATTTTTTCCATATATATATATATATATATATATATATACACTGCTCATTTCCAGGGGTTACAACCACCCCGCAATCCAACAGCCATAACCATGCTTGCACACTTTAAGAAGGAAGTACACATAGGCCAGTTCTTTTTCTTATAGAGTGCAAGCACAGCCACCACTGCTGGATTTCAGATAGTAGAGTAGTGGTAGTGGTGGCTGTGCATAGGTAATGCTAATAGCAGTAGGGGTAATGGAAGTGTCAGCAGGGGAATTAGCAGTCATACAGTACGGAACATGATGGTAGGTACTAGGCAGGCAGACAGCAGCAGTGGTGTGATGACTCAGAAAATAAATAGTTATTGTTAGCAATGGCAGATCTATTCATTCACTGTCAGCTGGAGGTGTGTAAAAGTGGATCCATGCTTCATTTATTTTGTCAAAATAAAGACAAAGATGTTTTGTACACTGGCCAAGGACAGTTGTGTTCATTTTGACGACACCACCTGCCATGCTAAAAAGCCACTCTAAGATGACACTGAAAGCTGGACAAGACATTACAGAGAGAACAAACTCGACCTGTTCTGACCAATGTTCCAATCTTCCTTCTCAGAAGTTCATGGGGTCAAAGAACACAGAATGCGCCGGAGAAAGGCCACAGTCCCAGTAGAACCGAACCTGGTTGTTCAGGTGGTAGGCTACTGTTTGCTGATTTGTGTTAACCTGGTGCTGCACATGACAAAACTGCTTCATCATGTTGATGATACTGAAGTGGCTGCTGCTTTGCTGCTTGTGGTAGTAGAGATGGTGGGTGCTGGGTGACTTGGTGGGGACAGAGGGAGGACTCCTATATGCAGGCAGCTGACAAAAAGCTGTGGCAAGCTGCGTACATAGCGTATCCTGGTAATAAAGCAGTTTACCCTCCTGTTCAGCAACAGGAAAACATTCCACTGGTTTGCTTTCATAACGAGGGCTTAAAAACATAGTTATTTAGTAATCATCAGATTGCTTCAAGGTAACAATATGCCAGTCAGTACATAAGCAAGCAAGCAGCTTGCCAGCATACCCAAGGACTAGAGATGAGCGAATCATCCAAAATTCGCTTCGGCGAATAATCAACGAGTTTCTGACAAGATTCGTCCTTAATACGAATTTATTAGGTCGAATTTGCGTTAAAAAATAATCGTTGTTTTGCGAACATTCCTACACAAATTACGAACATACAGTCAGTTTTATTAAAAGTAAAAAATACGTAAGCATTAGCATACAAAGTGCGTACGAATCCTTAGCGTACTATTGACTCGTGATTGCGTCACACGCACGAGGCTAGGCCGCTGCATAAAGTCTTTAGAGGCAGTCCATATGAGGTAGAAAAGTAAGGTGCTAGCTATCCGGCTAAGTGCATAATTTACTAAAAAACACCATACAATAAGTGCATAATAGGACACATTGCAGTACCTGAAAAAGAATACACACACTGGGCTAAAGTTCTTGAACATTGCTGAACCTGTAAAAACATTATTGCTAAAATACAGCAAAGACAATTATGCAAACATTTTAGTGCAGTTTCACATTTGCAAGCATAATAGGCTCAGATATACGTTTCAGTCTCTCCTCTTGGCTCCTTGGCATGATAAAACACTGGAACACAGTCCAAAATTTAGTTGTAATCCACGTGAGGTAATTTTGTAATCCAAACAGGTAACGTGTAATCCACATGGATAATATAAAATAGCAGCAAATAGAGAATCCTCTTTGCAAAGGGGGCTCCCATATAACCTGAGAAGGGGGGGAAAGGAAAATAGGCACGCTTAGGTGCAACTAGGAATTTTCTGCAGAATGGGGGGAGGGGGAATCCTGACAAGCCATGTCCATCTGGGTGAGACTCAAACAGGTGGCAATACAAACTAAACAAAACAAGTGTCAACTAGCTCTCACTCATCAGGTGCAGTCCATGGTGTGGCTCCCATAGGTCATCCTGAGGTGTCCTTTAAATCACTCCACACCAGCCAGTAGAAGGGTTCCTCAGATGAGAGACCTGAAGTCCTCGCTTGAGCTACTGCTGAATGAGATCAGAGGATGCTCCTGCCTCCTGTAGGCCAAGCTCGCTGCCGTGGTGGAACTCCACTGCCCTCTTCTTCCAGAAGTCGGACTTGACTGGGTCTGGGTGTAAGGACTTCTGGCTGCAGCGGTTGAGGCAAGGTTGCACCCAGGGAAGAAGCCCCAGCTCCCCTGGCTGCTGCTGGCTTAATCTTTCAGGGTAGATGGTACTGGTGGATCATCGTGGACTGAAACGTAAATGATTAAGTCGTCAGCTGACCCTGCTGAAAGGACTGTGATGGTGGTGGCACTGGCAGTCCAGGGATCAGAGGCTCCGGCTGTGGCTTCTTTCTGAAACGGAGAGTGCCATCTGGTGACTCCTGAAGGCAGCACACCGGTACTTCACCTGGTGGTACCTCCGGCCAAACTTCAGGTGGTGATGCAGGGACCAGGGGCTTAGGTAATATGGTAACCCCGGTAACAAAGGGGCCTTTCAGGGATGCCATGGGGGTGTATTCCACCTGATCCCCCACATACAGGCTGTGACAGACTTGGGGCAGGTACAGCCGTTTCACTGACCTGGGGCCCACAAAGTACTCCTTGCCGTCCTTGTCATCCGCCAGGAAGCCAGAGCCTCGCTCCACAGAAAACCACAGGATGGTTCCCTTTCGCTACTCCAGTGTAGGGTCTCCTGGCCTGGGATGGTCCAGTACTTGGATGACCCAGTCCTCCACCGCATTCTTGTAGTCCCATAGGGTCTGGGCGTGGGCTGTCACCGATGCTGGTACAATCGGATTCTGACGAATGAAAGGTGTTGTTCTCCTCCTGGGTGGCGAAGTGGACGTTCCAGCCGCCTCCGCCGCACCAGCTGCAGCAGCCGCACCAGCTGGCAAGGCGAATATGGATTCAGGAGCTGGTGAGACTCTCTTGCACAGTTGTGACGCTCTGATCTCTGGAGCGGGCAGTGGTTCGGGGTACTCGTCCCCAAAGACCATCTCTCCCCACTTGGGTCGCAGTTCTTTCGCCATGATGTTTGCTGTGGTCTGACTCTGGATCTTGTTCACCACTGGCTTGATCTCGAGAAGAAGGCAGAGTAATGAGGGAGGAGTCTTCACTCCCTATACGTGAAAATAGTTAGTTCCCGGTGGGCTGGGCTAGTTTTTCCCGCTTCTAAGGGGGGGGGGGCGTATCTTCACTTTCCCGCTCTTGAGGGGGCGTATTGTCATTTTCCCACTTTGAGGGGCTGGGGGCAAGAAGAATGCATACATTGCGTACATAGCGTTAGCGTTCAAAATTTTAAGAACATTTACGAATAATACGAAGCGAATCTGAAAAAAAAAACGGATTCACTTCAAAGTAGGAAAAATAGAGAATTCGATACAAATCTACGAAGCGGCGAATAGATTCACTCATCTCTACGAAGGACCCAGTTCTTTCCTGCTCCACCAGCCAACTGAGATTGCCAGTGTCGTTGTCATCATAATCAGCAGCAGGAACCAAGTCCCTATTGATGATCTGAGGGCCTCTTCAAAGGGCCTGAATACAGTATGTGCGATGCATCTCTAATGAGTTATCACTGCCTGACCTAAAAGTATATAAAACTCACCTCATGTAGTTCCAAGACTGCAGATCCTGTATACCCAGGATCGTTAATCCTTACGCAGTAATCTCACTTATTTAATTTCTCCTTATTATTATTCTTATTTCTAATTTCACTACAGTATATTGTTGCAGACACAAGTGTCATAACAACTCTTTCCTCAAAGTAATATGCTAAAACATGTATTTAACAAAGAACAATTTAAAAACTTTGTATTACATACTTAGCCATTTATAGCAATTCTTCACTCTGTGTTTGCCCCAAAGTGACCACTGTTGCCAGATCTGCCACTGCTACAACCACCACCACCACTATGGCTAAAAGTGCTAGTACTACTGCCACTACCACCAACACAACTATGCATGGGGGGTCCCCCACCATCTCCTTGTGGCAGTCCCAAAGCTTACTATTCTCATGCAAGTCATCAACAGGGAGACTCTGTTGAGTATCTTCCATAGCACAATGGAATGTTGTGACGCCTGGCTCCAAGTCATAGTGTCAGACTCAGAAGTGAACTCAACATCATCTTGCTGTGACTGAGAGGAGTGCGTGCGTGATCCTGTCCACAATGTCATCCTCTTTGTCCTCAATAATAATGTGGAACCTCTCGGATGTAAGGGGGAACTCTTGCCTTCTGCTACTACTACCATTGTGGGCCAGACAGCTGGTGCTGCTGCCACTGTATGCATTATTACAGCCACCCAAATACTGACTCTTCGATGATTAGGCCTGGCTCTTTTGTTTTCCATTCTTTTGTTTGCCAGACATTTTATTGAGGCCTATAAATGAAAAGTCACAGGTTTGGTACAAAGATTAATAGACGGTAGTTTCAAAATGGAATGAGTTTTTTTAATTTAAAGACAGAAGGGGAAATCAATGTCTCTCTCATTCTACAAACGCACTGCTTATTGGTATTGGCATTTGAAAATGGCACATTGAAAAGAAGGGGAGAGGGGGATTACTCAGTGTTTGTAGCAAAATGTGTGCTGTTGATCCTGGAGGTGCTGGGAATAAAAGTATGAACTGTAGAAACCTGAGATTTATTACAAAAATAAGCTGGGTGGCTGTTCATATACAAAATAAATAAATAAATAAGTTTGTTGCAGGCTTTTGTAAATGACTAGTCCCTCACTCTCTAAGTCTGTGCTTTCCTTGATAAAACCCTAACTATACCTAATTATATGACTATACTCTCCCTGTCACACTTACTGTATATTGCTAGTTTGAGTGTAAAATTGCTTTTGGCAGACACAGCCAAAACACATGCTTCCAGCTTTCTATCTGCATGCAGAATGGCGTTCCTTCCTTTTGAGCCTTTTGAGCAAAAGCACCTGCAAGAATCCTGCCCCCTAATTGGCTTATCAGGCTGTCAGTTTCTAAGCCAATCAGAACAAACCCTCCCTCCCAGTGTCATGTGATCCTTGACCTTAACTTCTGTTTCCCCTGCCAATTTTCACAGTAAAATGGTACTGGATGCCACTTTTGTGTGATTCATTTAAAGTGTATAGACAAAACTTTGGATTCATTTGGCAGACAAGTTTTTGTGAAATTCTTAATGTATCCTATTTGTTTAGAATTGGTTCGCTTATCTCTAGTGCCATGGATATTAAAGTCCCATTGTTCACATATTTCACAGTAATTCTATAAAAAAACAGGAAATTAAGTAAAAATGAAATTATTTAAATTCAACGTTTGTTTGTAAATATGAAAAATATGAAGCAAAGGATAGCACCAGGATATCAGAATAAAACATGTTACTAGAAATGCCCGTGAACCTTTAAAGAAGACACTGTGACCACTTTTATTTTCCTTCTCATCACCTCTATAAAGTAACGATCACTGTGTATTGCTTCTCATATATTATTCTTTATAGTTGTTGTTTTTACTTACACACTGCTGCAAAAGAAGCATTTATTAGAAGTGTTCGGCTGCTGGGTTCCCCCAAGCGACAGAGAAATAGATTTTGTTTGTTCTCTTTTATGGCTGTGCTCTTGCTCATAACACCATTCAGAAGTAAGTACTGCAGTAGAGTTCAGGTGCTGCTTGAGTTCAGGTTTATATGCTGCTTCTACACAAATTCAGCTATAACTTTATTTTGACATGATTAATGCCAAATAAAGCTTCTAATAAGATCCAATAGCAGTTGAACGTTTAATAATGATTCATAGCCTTTTATTCTTTTAGGCTCACAAAAGAAGCTCTGTCAGCATGATCAACCCTATTAAACTAGACATAATGCCTGGTAGGGGGTCATCATGCTGATTAAAATTATATATATTAGTGGTTTCACTATAATCATATATTGTGCCTGTGAATAAAGCAGTAATACTGTATGTAGATAAGCCTTCTAGCATATAGAAATCAACTCTTCTCAATGTGGTAAGGCTATATAATAAGTAGTGCAGATGATATGTACATGCTAGGACATAACTCTAGGACACAGCTCTGCCTTCAGCATGCTGATGTCTAATGCAGAACACAGGGGGCGTTACAAAAGCAGCACTCCAAGATTAATCTCCGCTCTCCGGTAGTCCAACTTGCTCATCTGAATGAAAAAGCAAATATCTTTTCATCTTTTTAGCACATAGACAAAAGAAAAGATTTGTTTTATTCAGCATGATGACCCATACCAGACAGTATGCCTAGTATAATAGGGTTGATTATGCTGACAGCCTCTTTAATGATACTTCTTAAACTACTTAATACAAGGGTTAATTACCAATATCCTAAGGGTCAAGGTTAACATAGAGGTCAATACTAGTTATCTAAGCTGGGTAAGACATTAAAGGGTTGTCCAAGTTAATTAAAAATCTTGGACAACTCCCTTACCCCCCTAATTGGGTAAAATAAAAATTGATGTTATACTTGCCTTTATATCCCGAGGCTTCCGGTCCTCTTGCTGTTTTCAAACTGCTGACCTGCTGGTTTATGGCACGTGACCACTGTCCAATAATTGACTAAAGCAGTAATGTGGCATTAATTGTATCTACACTAATGCCAGAAGCATGACTAATAAAACTGGTAAACTGGAATTAGTGATGTGTGAGGAGGACTATGACATAGTGAGAGTAACTGAGACATAGCTGGATGGTAGCTATGACAGGGCGGTTAACATTCAGGGTTACAGTCTTTTTTAGAAAGGATCACCAAAACTGGAGAGAGGGAGGGGCTTGCCTTTATGTAAAGTCCTGTCTAAGGCTACTTTCACACTAGCGTTAGCACGGATCCGGCACCTAAAGGGTGCCGACGGATCCGTGCTAACGCTATACATGTGTGGAGCCGGAGCAGCGCTCCGGCCCCACACATGACACACATTAAAACAACACACAGACTACATACAAACAAACATACAGACATACATACAAACATACAGACATACATACATACTCACATACTCCCGGGACGCCGGCAGAACGTCTTCACGCGCCTCCTGCGCGCAGTGATGACGATTCCCCACAGCGCCCTCTGCTGGGCGCAGTGGGGAAACGTCATCGCAGCGTGCAGGAGGCGCGTGAAGACCTGCTGCCGGCGTCCCGGGAGTATGTGAGTATGTATGTATGTCTGTATGTTTGTATGTATGTCTGTATGTTTGTTTGTATGTAGTCTGTGTGTATGTATGCCGGATCCGGAATGACCCCCCATTGGAAATCAATGGAGGACAGATCCGGATTACTGGTGTGTCCACACCAAACGGATCCGTCCCCATTGACTTCCATTGGGGGTCATTCCGGATCCGTCTTGGTGCGGATGCCTGGACCGGAGAGCAAACCGCAGCATGCTGCGGTTTGTTCTCCGGTCTGAAGACGGAACGGAATGCTTTCAGGAGCATTCCGTTGTCTTCAGTTCAGTTTTGTCCCCATTGACAATGAATGGGGACAAAACTGAAGCGTTTTTTTCCGGTATTGAGCCCCTTTGACGGAACTCAATACCGGAATTTAAAAACGCTAGTGTGAAAGTAGCCTAAAGCCCACACTATCTGGGAAGATATAAATGAGGGACATGAACATGTGGAGTCACTGTAGGTAGAATTACATGGAGTCAAAAACAATAATAAAATACTAATAGGAGTTTATTATAAGCCATCTAATATAGCAGAGTCCACAGAAAATCTACTACTAAACGAAATAGGCAAGGTGGCAAATTATAATGACTTCATTATTATGGGGGACTTCAACTACCCAGATATAGACTGGGAAACTGAAACCTGTACATCTCATAAAGGAAACAGGTTCTTGGCAATCACCAAAGACAATTACCTTTCCCAACTGGTTCAGGACCCCACTAGAGGGACGGCCATACTGGACTTAGTATTAACCAATAGACCTGACAGAACAACAGATGTGCAGGTTGGGGGGCACCTGAGAAATAGTGACCATAAAGTAATAACCTTCCAATTGTCATTCAAAAGAGTATTTCTTCAGGGAGGAAAAAAAATACCAAACTTCAAAAAAGCTAAATTTAGCCAATTATGAGAGGCCATAGGCCTAACTAACTGGGACAAAGTCATCGAAAATAAAAATACAGCCACAAAATGGGAGATTTTTAAAACATCCTAACATCTAATTATGAGAGGTACATACCTTATGTGTAAAATCTGTGTAAAATATGTAAAAACAATGTGGATAAATAGAATTATAAAGAAAGCAATAAATGACAAACATAAATCATTTAAATCACTAAAACAGGAGGGTAGCGAGGAAGCATTGAAAAACTATAGGGAAAAAATAGAATATGTACAAGACAAATAAAAGCAGCCAAACTAGAGACTGAGAGATTAATTGCCAAAGAAAGTAAAACTAACCTTAAAATGTTCTTCAATTATGTAAATGGTAAAACGTATAAATCTGAAGGTGTCCTTTACAGAGTAATGAGGGGGGAGTTGCAGAGAGCGATGAGGGAAAAGCAAAGCTATTCAATATTTTTTTCTCCACTGTATTCACTGAGGAAAATAAACTTACAGATGAAATGCAGAATGTAAAAGTAAATTCCCCATTAAAAGTGCCCTGTCTGACCCAGGAAGAAGTACAGCAGCGTCTTAAAAAGATTAAAATAGACAAATCGCCAGGACCAGATGGCATACACCCCCCGTATCCTAAGAGATTTAAGTAATGTCATAGCCAGACCCTTATTTCTGATACATAGGCCTAATTTTGCAAATCTGACATGTGTCACTTCATGTGGTAATAACTTTGGAACGCTTTTACTTATCCAAGCCATTCAGAAATTGTTTTCTCATGACACATTGTACTTTATGTTAATGGTAAATTTGAGTCAATATGTTTTACCTTTATTTATAAAAAATCAAAATTTACTGGAAATTTTGAAAAAAAATCACAATTTTTTAAATATGAATTTCTCTGCTTTTAAGTTGCATAGGGATATCTAATAAAATTGTTATTAATGAACATTCACCATATGTCCACTTTATGTTGGCATAATTTTGGAAATGTAATTTTATTTTTTGAGGACGTTAGAAGGCTTCAAATTTTAGATGTAATTTTTAAGATTTTCATGAAAATTTCCAATAGTTAATTTTAAAGGACCTTTGCAGTTCTAAAGTGACTTTGAGGGGCTTAAATAATAGAAACCTCCCATAAATGAACATATTTTAGAAACTACAGCCCCCAATGTAATCAAAACTGATTTACAAAGTTTGTTAACTCTTTAGATTTCCCACAAGAATTAAAACAGAAGGAAGGTGAAATTTAAAATATATATATTTTTTCGCAGATTTTCAATTTTTAATTAATTGTTCCCATAAGATAGCAAGGGTAAACAGCAAATCAAACCTGAATATTTATTTTCCTGATTCCGAAGTTTGCAAAAACACCCAATATGTAGTTGTAAACTGCTCTGTGACCGGCAGTAATGAGAGCGAGATAGTGCAAGCATTTGTGATCTCTTTGACAGCTTGTCAGAGTGATCAAAAGCCTGGAGACCAGGAAAAAGGTCTCAGGCTAGAGCTCCAAGTACTTGGCTGTCAGGAGGCAGCTGAGTCATGGAGATTCTATGTACAGGTGCTGCACACAGGGGGCAAAGCTGAAGGACGTTTATAGTCAATGGGCAGACTTGAAGTGGTTAAGGACTCTATACTGACAGGGAGTGTACCACAGGATTGGCACATAGCAAAAGTGGTGCAAATATTCAAAAAGGTTCCAAAAACGGAGCCGGGAAACTATAGGCCGGTAAGTTTAACATCTGTTGTTGGTAAACTGTTTGAAGGTTTTCTAAGATATGCTGTCTTGGAGTACCTCAATGAAAATAAGCAATTAACGCCATATCAGCATGGCTTCATGAGGGATCAGTCATGTCAAACTAATTTAATCAGTTTCTATGAGGAGGTAAGTTCTAGACTTGACTGTGGCAAATCAATGGATATCGTATATCTGGGCTTTTCCAAAGCATTTGACACTGCTCCACATAAAAGATTAGTATATTAAATGAGAATGCTTGGACTGGGAGAAAATGTCTGTATGTGGGTAAGTAACTGGCTCTGTGATAGAAAACAGAGGGTGGTTATTAACGGTACACACTCAGATTGGGTCACCGTCACTAGTGGGGTACCACAGGGGTCAGTATTGGGCCCTATTCTCTTCATTATATTTATTAATGATCTTGTAGAAGGCTTGCACAGTAAGATATCAAGCTTTGCAGATTACACTAAACTGTGAAAGTAATTAACACAGAAGATGACAGTACACTGCTACAGATGGATCTGGATAGATTGGAGGCTTGGGCAGATAAGTGGCATATGAGGTTTAACACTAACAAATAAGTAAGGTTATGCACATGGGAAGGAATAATGCAAGTCACCAGTACATACTTAATGGTAAAACAGTTGGTAACACTGACATGGAAAAGGACTTAAGAATTTTAGTGAACAGCAAACTAAACTGTAGAAACCAGTGTCAGACAACTGCTGCCAAGGCCAAAAAGATAATGGGTTGCATCAAAAGGGTCATAGATGCCCGTGATGAGAACATAGTCCTGCCACTTTACAAATCACTAGTCAGACCACTCATGGAGTACTGTGTACAGTTCTGGGCTCCTGTGAACAAGGCAGACATAGCAGAGCTGGAGAGGGTTCAGAGGAGGACAACTAAAGTAATAACTGAAATGGGTGGACTACAGTACCCTGAAAGATTATCAAAATTAGGATTATTGACTTTAGAAAAAAGATGACTGAGGGGAGATCTAATAACTATGTATAAATATATCAGAGGTCAGTACAGAGATTTCTCCCATCATCTATTTATCCCCAGGAATGTGACTGTGACGAGGGTACATCCTCTGCATCTGGAGGAAAGAAGGTTTGTACACAAATATACAAGAGGATTCTTTATGGTAAGAGCAGTGAGACTATGAAACTCTCTGCCTGAGGAGGTGGTGATCGTGAGTTCACTAAAAGAGTTCAAGAGGGGCCTGGATGTATTTTTGGAGTGTTATAATATTACAGGCTATAGCTACTAGAGATGGATCGTTGATCCAGGGAGTTATTCTGATTGCCTGAGTCAGGAAGGAATTTTTTTCCCCTAAAGTAGGGAAAATTGTCTTCTACCTCACAGGGGTGTTTTTGCTTTCCTCTGGATCAACTTGCAGGATAACAGGCCGAACTGGATGGACAGATGTCTTTTTTCGGCCTTATAAACTATGTTACTATGTTACAGATGCAGTTTGTAAATGTGAAACAGTGGAAGGACCAGGGTTGCCAACCATCCAGAAATTTCTGGACAGTCCATAAAAATGGGCAACTGTTTTCCTGTGTCCGTGAAAAAAAAAAGTTGTGTCTGTGATTTTTTGAGGCTGGTGGTACTTGACTACATTAATTTGGTGGTAATTTTAATTTTAAAACTTATAGTAAATGCTGTTAATGAGTTCATATAAGTATATTGAGCTATAGACATGTACTACTTATAACATTTATCATCCATTATGGTTTTCCAATTTGTCCGTAAAAAATGTTGGCTGTCCTTGATTTTGGGATAGGTTATCCAGAAAAAAAGAAAAAATCTGGTTGACAACTCTGGGAAGGACTGGATAGAGCTGGAGAAAGATGTGAGCATAACATTTTTATTTTATTCAATTGAGGTCTTGTCTGAGATTTTTAGTCATCTTGGACATGATTGTCTTAAGTACTTTTTATAGGTTAATGATAATATTTCTGAGGTTGTACGGTAGTTTATATGCTAGTACATTTATATTTTGGCTAGGGTAGAACAGAGATAGTAATACCCCTTGTGATCTAGAATGATGAAGGGATAAATGGAAACATCCCTTGTGGGCACTTTACCAAGGCAACTGGATTTCAGACAAATTGTGCCATGATTTACTGAAAAATCATATTTGTTCCAGAAGTATGGGACAGGCCTGTGATGGTTAACCTCCAGCACTCCAGCTGTGGTAAAACTACGACTCCCAAGATGTACACTCGCTTGGCTGTTCTCAGAACTCCATAGAAATGAATGAAGCATGCTGGGAGTCATAGTTTCAACACAGCTGGAGTGCTGGAGATTAGCCATCACTTGGATAGGCTATCTCTGATTTGTGCATGTTGGGAGAATTAGTGATACTGTGACGCCCACCCAGGCCGAGGGTACTTCTGGTAAGGGGTTGGGGCCGTCTCATGGACACTCTTAAAAGGGGAAAGGATATTTGGGACTAGTTTGTGACGCCTGTCTAGGTGTTCGGCCTAGATAGGGCCAAGCACTGACACAGGCCCCTGGGAGATGGATGTTGTGGATCAGCGCTGATGTTAAACCCCCCTTGACTAGGGCTGACTCCCAGGGTTAGAGATCGTGGGGTTATCACTTGCCTTTGCCTTGGAGACTTGTGTGATGGAGGGGAGGCGCATCGGTGGCAGAAAAGATGACTCAGAGACAGCAGGGAAAACTGGAACATTCAGGTCACCGGTCGCTTTGGCCTATTTTCCTCCTGCACTGTTACGCTGCTTGGTCACTAACTCCTTTAGGCACTCTCCTAACTGCCCTCTGAAGACTTTCTTCTTCAGTCTCCTCACACAGACTCCCTGTGTGGACTGCTTCTGCTGGAGACTATCAACTCATTCTCCTTCAGCAGACTCTCTTCTGCAGACTGATTGCTTCCCCTATTCTTAGCTCCTAGGCTCCTCCCACTTCCTCTCCCCAGGCTCTGGGGTTGCCTAGGCGACCGACCTCCTGGTTTTTATTAACAATATATACAGAAACACATACATACTGTAGCAACTGGCCACCACGCAGGGTGGAGGGCGCTACAATACTTTACCAGTAGTTACCTGAATACCTGTAAAGAAACTAACAATCTAGATTTAAAATGTATGATACAAGTGGAAATTTATCACAGTTTCATGTTCTTGTGACTTTGACCAAATTGAATTATCTCTCCATGCTGAATATATTACTTTTATTAAGGTCAATCATTGTTCGGAAATCTCTCCATAGCATACAGTATATCTTGCATGTGCTTAAAGATACACTTAAAGACACTATTAGCTTCCCTTAGGTCCAAATGATGGAGTATAATTGTGCTAAGAAAGTCCAGAACTAGATAAAAAGGTTATTCCCACTGAAATGGATATAAAGATGAATTATTAAGAGAACCACGCGTTCTCTGGCGCATCTAGAGGGGGTTCAGATGTGTCCATCAACTTAGAAGTAAGGCTGAATATTTAAAAAAAAAAATTTGCTTTTGTGAAAATGGTTTTGAATTTGGGAAATAACGCTTTGTATGGCTTTTATACATTTATACATTACATATAGATTAATGTATTTAGGACTTCATGCTGAAAGTGAGATTATAACTAAACACAGTGTACGATAAGAACACTCTCTAGAAAATTGATCACTAGATGTATTGTGCCGTTCCTTTGCCCAGTCTATATTCCATCCTAAATCTACACAATTTTTTTTCTCTACTCATTGCAAATGCTTTTGACTTCATACAGTATACCATTTTTTTTTACAACATAAGAATGGTGGGGACATACCCGAAAATTAAGACATTAGCCTATTTACTATAAATTTTGTATGCACTGTGCTATTTCTCCAATATACCAAACTTCTCATAGTGTTTGAATTCATTCCAACAGTTTACAGTATTTATAGCAAAAACTGCATGTAAATTTTAGAGAATAGACTTTTCTTATAGATTTCATTTTACAACAGATCTATCCAGTGAAATTGGTATCATACAAAATGCACTCTTCTGGAAACATATGCTCCAGTTTGATTTTCATTATTGCTTTCTTTGTATTTATTGCCCAGTCATAGCCACAAAAGTGTAGTAAGTGTGCAAAAGCTGAACAGAATGAAAGGGTGACAATGAAAATGCCAATTTTTTTTTTACAGAAAATACAAAAATACAGTAGATGCAAACATTATATATGGACTAAGCCCTCATTCATTATAAAATCTGAGACTCAGCCAATATACAGTATTTTGTTCAAGACACAGACTGTGCCCGCCTACAGGCACTAAAGTGGTCTCAGTCATCAGGACCTACTCTAAACCTATCTATGCCATTGGGCATCTACGGAAAACCATCAGATCTAATCATAATCAACGGGATCCGTCAGTTGTTGGCGTTCATGATGTGCCAGATTCAGCACTATCGTGATTATCGTTGTTGTGCTCCTATGGCACAGATGAAAAGTAAAAGTCACTAGTGCAGATCTGATCAAAGCCTAATAAACACCTCAGATGCTGCAGAATATCATAATAGTGAAAAGAGAACTACAAGTCTCATCATAACCAGGTTATTATTGGAAATAAGAGGACAATACATGGAAAGTATAAGAAGAGAGAACTATACACAGTCACATGAGCATTAGGTCAACGCTGGTAGCAGTGGTCATGTGAAAAATTGTCTAAAACACATAATAAGACTGGCAAAGACAAACAAACCAGTTTTTGGTCAAAATGTAGCCAGCCATTAGCCATTGTTCTTACCAATACTCTACAAATACATTGTTACAAATCTAAACGTAGAAGTCAAGCTTTTATTACACTGGACATCTCATTTAATTTATAGAATTGTGTGTGCAATTTGTATATTAAAGGAACACTATGATAAAATGTAATATTAGCAAGTTATCATATGTATATGATGTACTCTCATTGGCTTCGTATTCTATCTCTTGAACACATTAGGCTTTATTCAGTCTCAGTCTCTAGCAGGTCTGCAAGTGAATTATCTCCTCTTTCCCACACTTGCAACTTGAAGTCTATTAAGATTTCAATAGATCTAATACAAGACGACAGGCAATAGGGGAAATTTAATTTAGTGATAAAAAACTAATCATATCACAATACGTGAACATGGGATAGTTATCAGCTTGGGCAGATTGTTTTCATACTTCAATACGCTCCCTGTTATGAAGCAATTAACTGTGTCTCCTTTGTGGGATCAGGCACTGAATGTACAGACCTTTCCATTCTGTACACAGACCATGCACCTTGGATGTATGTAGGACATGACAGGACAACTATGACTTCCTGTTTCACAATTACTCTTTGATTTATATTCCATCTACCATACTTACCGTATATGTGTGCTGTTTGTTATTTCTGGGTCATTTGAAATACCTGGGATAATCAGTACAAAATAATTAATTAAAACAATACCTTTCTTTAGTGTGTATGCTACACAGTTGCAAAGATATCTGTGTTTATACTCATATGCAAATGAGCAACTGGAGCAACAGGAGGCGGGGCTGAATGGTTTGAGCACTGCTTTGTAACACTCCCTATACTCTGCACACTCCCTCTTCCCCTTGAATCACAGGGCTAGACATGCTGAGGGCAAAGCTGTGTCGGAGAACTGCATGCTAGCAATATCATATATTCTATGTACTATAGCTTCACCACATTGAGATCTGCTCAAAAAGCTAATCAACATATTACTGCTTTATGTACCAGCTCAAAATTTAATTATAGAGACACCAGTAATGTGTGTTAGATTCTAAGAATAGAAAAGACACATATCTCTGTGTGGTAATGCTATAGCTTGGTGTTAAGCCTTTGGTTTTGCATGTAGAGATCTCAGGTTTGAATGCTAATAATCGCTTCTCGGTCTTTTGGCTAAGATCAAGTGTAGTATTTATTCTTATCAAGTCCTGATAGTTCAGAGCCACTGCCAGGAGGAGAACAGAGACCCACACGACATCCCTAGGGTGCATGGCTTGAGCCATTAGTGCCCTATGCTAAGTGACCAAGGGCCCTGCCAGATCTTAGACAGGGGCTGAGATGTGTTTGAAATCCTGAGGTGCAGAAATGCCCCAGGAGTGGTGACCGAACTCACTGGAGTTGGGAGCCCGCTGAGTGATGGCACATTTGCACGCACTTTACTTTCACACACTTTGAGTGCACTCACCTCTATTCTTTGCGTGGCCATTAGGCCTGGCATGAGGAGGAGGAATTTTTATAATTCCAGCCTGATGTCTGAGCTGAGGTTTAGCACACATCCACATTTATTTTTTCAGTTTACTGAGTGTTCACTTTCCACTTTTGTTTGTCACAAAGATTCACAAAGCTTCATGTCAACACCTGGGGTGGCAGCCTAGGAGGAGACAGATTGGTGTACTCTCGGCTTCGGCTGAGGGTTGCCAGGGCGTACTCCCAGCTTAGGTTGGGGTTTGCCTTTTTATCTCGGCCCCTCGCAGGTGCCTTCTGGTGCGGAGGGACTGGGAAAGGTTTATGGGGGACCATTCTCTTACGGAGAGAGCCTGCCATAGACCCCAACCTTGTGCACATTTTTGTGTGGCACACTGCACATGCTTTTACTCCAAATAGTCCTAGGACTAATAATAGCCTATTCTTGACATGTATCCACACTTCGCTTAAAACATATCCTTTATTAGTATTATTTAAAACCTTGTAATTTTCTCTTCTGTGTTAAAACTATCAGTGCATGCCACCAGTGATACTACTTAATTTTCTAGTAATCTGTTAATATCACAGTATTACTTATGTAGTACTAAGGGGGGGGAGGTGTCTTCACACGACATCCACTGATCAATTCCCCTGGGCTAATCTCGCCCTACTATACAATCACTTTACCACTGATGGCTGCACTGGTCTAAAAATTATCTCAAGCGCTGCCCCCCGACATGTTTCGCCAACATACTTGGCGTCTTCAGGAGTCGGGCAGTGAATTGCTGCACATACCACACAAACTTATGAGGGCCTTATTTGTTGGGCGCAATTATTTTTAATGGCACTGTGTGGCAATAATTTTTGAAGGAGGCAGTATCTATGGTTCTAGTATTTTCAGGGGACTATCTGTTATTGTAGAAAAGTATTGGGGAGCATAGCGGGTACAGGATTGTTGGTGGCAGGATGGAGTGTTTAGAAGGTGGAAGGATGATGGAAAAGTAGAAAGCTAAAATGTCTGTGTGACAAACTCTGCAGAGATGAGACATGGCTGACAGAAGTCATCATGGCAGTCTGATCCTAATGGAGAAGATGAGAAAAGAGACCTGACTGGATGTAGGAGGTATGTAGTGTTGTATTCTCCTGTATGTTTGATAGTGCTGAATGTAATTTAAATAGTAACAGTCATAAATCAGGAGTCCTAATGTGATGTCTGTCATTTTGACAGGAAGATTAGTACTATGCTGCACTGTTCTTTCTGTCAATCATGAAGGAACTGCTGACAGAGGCTCAGAACAGAGAACAGAAAATAGCCTTATTTTGTTAACCTTTTTTCACTGTTTACCTCCTTGGGGATAACTCAGTTAGAACTTCTTGTCATTAGGAGGAGAACTGCTGTTCTAGGCCAATGCATTTCTTTAATGGTTTATTATTCAAAGGAGTACGTCAATGTTATTTAGTACGTATATACTGCATCTAGCCACAAGAGTGCACCAGAGGGAAAAACATTTAAAACACACAGGCCTCATCCATTTTCCGACATCCATTTTCACCACATGTTTCAAACTATATTAATTATTGCCAGGTTAAGCTAAGAGTCTCATGGGAGTTGACTAGTGTCAGAAACAGGGCAATTAATAGTTAAAACCACAATCTAAAGCCTTACATTTCCCTCAGGAGAATGAATTCAAGCCAACCCGACTTCCCATTGCTTAATCATTCTTCGATAAGGATCACTGGATGAATTATGGATTTGTGCTGAAAGAAACCTTATCAGCAATTTCCTCTTTTATTTGTATCCTTTGTTTCAAATAAAAAAATGACAAAGGCTTGTAGGCGAATGAAAAGAATTCTGAACAATGCAATGTCCTTTGGAAAGAATACGGCTTTCAGTATATTAGATTTCATTCTGCCTCATAGTCAAAGTAGTGTGCTACAGACATGGAGGTTTATAGATCCTAGCCCTATCACTGGATATAAGGTGTGTCACAGCTGATAAGAAGTAATAGTCCACAGTCTCTACTACCTGATCAAGCATTAAGATATGTGTCCTATAAAAGAGTTCTCGATACTCGGATGGGTCTATGAAAGGGGGATTACGTGTGCCTTATTCAGCATATAGATGTGAAAATATATTCTTTTCTTTCTTATATCTTCATGGTTTAGCAAAATAAAGCAAACCTATTGCATACTTGATGTTACGTACTATATTTGTTTTTAGATTTGTTGAACCGAAGAATAGTTGAACCTTGAGTTATGTGAAAAAAGATAGTCAGCAGCTGATCGACCAAAGCCCCAAGTGGTTGTAGTGTCAAATGTGCTGATTTATTCTCGTATCCCCAAAAAAAGAATGTACACCAGCTATTCAGACAACCCAAATATATCAAAGTGATATTTTGTGATATCAAGTTATGCACATGACTAGAGATGAGCGAGCATGCTCGTCCGAGCTTGGTGCTCGTTCGAGTATTAGGGTATAAGTGCTCGCTGCTCGGACGAGTATCTCGCCATGCTCGAGGAAATGGCATCTCCCGCATTTTGAATTTTTGGCGCCTATAACTCAGCCAATCACAAGCTAGGAGACTCTGCGGTACACCCAGCATCACGTGGGGCCCTTACATGTCGATAGCAGGGGTTGGCTGGCCAGATCAGGTGACCCTGGAATATACTAGTGACGTCCAGCGGTGCTCGGCTCAGAGGCTGTCTGGATGTCATTAGGGACAGATCTGCTGCGTTTCAGGGAGAGTGTTAGGGCCTGGATTTAGTTCTCTGTTAGGCAGGAGTGATCTCAAAAGAACCCAACAGCCCTTCTAAGGGCTACAAGACACTTTTTTTGTCTCCTGGCTGGGCTGGCCAGCACTAGTAGTGCAGCTATCGCCATATATAACAAACTTTGTTTTTTTGTTGCTTTATCTCAGTGATACAAATCCATTTCATACAGCTGTGTGGAACCATTCTGTGTGTCACAGTTCAGCTGTCCAGTCACCACAAACCACAATCAGTATTTTCTGTCCAGGTGACCCATACTGTACGTCACGTAATCCAATACGGTCATTTGCTCTCACTGATACAGCTACATTAGAAAAATCTGAGTGCGACATTTTTCAAGGTTGCACTTAAGCAGACCAAGTCTGCCTAATCTAATAGTTTCAGTGTAATTGCTCCATACTGCACGGTACGTAATAAAATACGTAATTTTGCTCTAACTTATCCACCTATATACAAACCACAATCCGTATTTTCTGTCCAGGTGACCCATACTGTACGTCACGTAATTAAAAAAGGTCTTTTGCTCTCACTGATACAGCTACATTAGAAAAATCTGAGTGCGACATTTGTCTGGGTTGCACTTAAGCAGACCAAGTCTGCCTAATCTAATAGTTTCAGTGTAATTGCTCCATACTGCACGGTACGTAATAAAATACGTAATTTTGCTCTAACTTATCCACCTATATATTTTCTTGTTCAGATTGAACAAGTTTGTGGGTTTCAGTACAGCAGGCCCATTTTTTTTTTTGGTATATATAATACACTTATATACAGAAAATGTTGAACCCCAAAGCTAAGGGTCGAGGACGAGGGCATGGGCGTCGGCGCGAGCGTCGGCATTCAATTACTGCAGGGGGCAGAGGCCATGGTCCTGGGCAGGGTGAGACAGTACCTGCTGATGAGGGAGCAGGGGAACGCCGCAGAGCTACACTCCCTAGCTTCATGTCTCAAATTACAGGGACACGTGGTAGAGGAATGTTGAAACCACAACAGTGCGAACAGCTGATGTCGTGGATTGCGGACAATGCTTCAAGTAATTTGTCCACCAGTCAGTCTTCCACGCAGTCCACCCACGTTACCCAAGGGAGCACTCCTCTGGCTCCTCAACCTCAACCTCCTTCCCCCCAGTCTGCCCCCTCCCAGGAAAATTTGGAATGCGATCCAGCATACTCTGAGGAACTGTTTTCTGGACCCTTTCCAGAGTCACAAACCACTTCTCAGGTTGCTGCTGACCTCTTTCCGATGCCCAAGTTTTCCAACTGTCGCAGTCTGTGAGTGATGACATTGTTGACTTAGTGGAAGAAGTGTGTAATGAGGTGTCGGACGATGAGGAGACACGGTTGTCAGACAGTGGTGAAGTTGTTGTCAGGGCAGGAAGTCCGAGGGGGGAGCAGACTGAGGAATCGGAGGATGACGAAGTGACTGACCCAAGCTGGGTTGATAAGCCGAGTGAAGACAGTGCTTCTGAGGCGGAGGCGAGTGCTGCACCAGAACAGGTTGGAAGAGGCAGTGGTGTGGCCAGAGGGAGAAGCAGGGCCAGAGCTGGTGCATCAGCAGCAACTGTTTCATGTAGTGAAGCTCCCGTGGCGAGGCCTAGATGTTCGCAAGTCTGGAGGTTCTTTAAAGAAATTGAGGATGACCGACGGACTGTGGTGTGCAACCTGTGCCACACCAGGATTCACAGGGGTGCCACCACTTCTAGCCTAACCACCACCAGCATGCGCAGGCATATGAGTGCTAAACACCCCACTCAATGGAACCAAGGCCATTCACCTCCTGTGGGTCCCACCACTGCTCCTTCCCCTGTGTCACTCGCTGCCTCTGCTAGTCAACCCCCTGCCCAGGACCCCGGCACGAGCGCCTCCCGCCGGAAAACCACACCTTCGCCTACACGATCCTCCACAGCATCCACCAATGTGTCCCTGCGCAGCGTTCAGCTGTCTTTACATAAGACGCTGGAGCGCAAGAGGAAATACAGTTCCACCAAACCACATGCCCAAGCCCTCAACGTCCACATCTCCAAATTGCTGAGCCTAGAGATGCTGCCCTATAGGCTGGTAGAGACTGAGGCCTTTCGCAACCTCATGGAGGTGGCTGCCCCTCGGTATTCGGTCCCCAGCCGCCACTATTTTTCCCGATGTGCCGTCCCAGCCCTACAAAAGCACGTGTCACAGAACATCATCCATGCCCTGACCAACGCTGTTTCTGAGAAGGTCCACCTAACCACGGACACGTGGACAAGTGCTGCTGGGAAGGGACAATATATCTCACTGACGGCACATTGGGTTAACTTGGTGGAGGCTGGGACCGAGTCTGACCCTGGGGCCGCTCACGTACTGCCCACACAGAGGATTGCGGGGCCTACCTCGGTCACGGTCTCTCAGACGTACTATGCCTCCTCCTTCGACCCCTCCTCCTCCTCCACCTCCTCCTCCGAATTACCATCCGTGGGCACGGCGCCTTCAGTCGGTAGCTCTAGGTGCAGCAGCAGTGCCTTGGCTAAGCGCCAGCAGGCGGTGCTCAGACTGCTGAGCTTAGGTGACAAAAGGCACACCGCCCAAGAAGTAGTACAGGGCATCATGGCGCAGACCGATCTGTGGCTGGCACCGCTGAACCTCAAGCCAGGCATGGTTGTGTGTGACAACGGGCGTAACCTGGTGGCGGCTCTGCAACTCGGCAGACTGACACATGTGCCATGCCTGGCCCACGTGTTCAATCTCATAGTTCAGCGGTTCCTCAAGACATACCCCAATCTGTCTGATTTGCTCACCAAGGTGCGCCGCATCTGTGCGCATTTCCGCAAGTCGACCACAGATGCTGCCACTCTCAGGGCAGCGCAGCGCCGCCTACAACTGTCCGCTCAACGACTGTTGTGCGACGTGCCCACAAGATGGAATTCGACATTAAACATGTTATCCAGAGTTTACCAGCAGCGCAGAGCGATTGTAGACTGCCAGATGTCAACTTCCCCCAGAACTGGTAGTCAGGTCAGTCAGATTCCTCAAGTCTACAATGAGGAGTGGACGTGGATGTCTGATATCTGCCAGGTGTTGAGCAACTTTGAGGAGTCAACACAGATGGTCAGCGGCGATGCCGCCATTATCAGCCTCACCATCCCGCTGCTTTGCCTGTTGAAAAACTCACTGCTCAGCATGAAGTCGGAAGCTTTGCGCTTGTCACAAGAGATGGTGGAGGAAGATACGTCGCTTGATAGCCAGAGCACCCTCCGGTCTGTTTCTCAGCGAGTATCGGAGGAGGGGGATGAGGATGAGGAGGAAGAGGAGAAGAATGTCGGCGAGACAGAAGAGGGTACCAATGCTCAGTCCTTCTTAACTCTTGAGCGTGTATGGGCTGAAGAGGAGGAGGAGGAAATGGAGAGTCAGGCCAGTAAGGAGAGGGAATTCTTGCGTGTTGGGACTCTGGCGCACATGGCAGACTTCATGTTAGGCTGCCTATCCCGTGACCCTCGCGTTAGAAGCATTTTTCAAACACCGATTACTGGGTGTTCACTCTCCTGGACCCACGGTACAAGCAGAACCTTTCCACTCTCATCCCTGTAGAGGAAAGGAGCATGAGAGTGAATCAATATCAACAGGCCCTGGTGCACAAGCTGAAACAATCCTTCCCATCTGACGCTGCTAGCGGCAGAGGGCGTGGTTCTGTGGGCCAAATAGCGGGGGAGAGGAGGCGAGCAGGCAGCTTGTCCAGCACTGGCAAGGGAACGCTCTCCAAGGCCTTTGCCACTTTTATGTCACCCCAGCAAGACACTGTCACCTGTCCCCAGTCTAGGCAGAGTAGTGGTGAGCTTTACAGAAAGATGGTGAGGGAGTACCTAGCTGACCATACCAACGTCCGGACCGATCACTCTGCTCCATACAACTACTGGGTTTAAAAGCTGGACACGTGGCCTGAACTGGCGCTGTACGCCTTGGAGGTGCTGGCCTGCCCTGCCGCTAGCGTGTTGTCAGAGCGGGTATTCAGTGCAGCTGGTGGCGTCATCTCTGACAGCGCTTACAGGCTGACGCTTATTAAAATGAACAAAGCCTGGATTTCACCGGAATTCAAATCTACTCCGGGGGAAAGCAGCTAAAGATTAACATTACTTATGTATCCGATTCCTCTTCTCTACTCCTCCTACTCCTCCTCCTCCTTGTCATCTTTGCCTAACGCTGACCCAAAACGCAAATTTTTAGAGGGCCAACTGGCACTCTTTTACGACAATTTTTCCGGAGGGCCCCCTACAGGCCCTCTCTCCAAACAATCTTTCCGTAGGGCCACCTACAGGCCCTCTCTCTAAACAATTTTTCCGGAGGGCCACCTACAGGCCCTCTCTCTAAACAATTTTTCCGGAGGGCCCCCTGCAGGCCCTCTCTCCAAACAATTTTTCCGGAGGTCCACCTACAGGCCCTCTCTCTAAACAATTTTTCCGGAGGGCCACCTACAGGCCCTCTCTCCAAACAATTTTTCCGCAGTGTCAACTACAGACACTGTAAAACTATTTTTCAGGAGCGTCAAACAGACAGTCCAATACAATTTTTCAGGAGGCGCAAGTACCGACATTTAAAAAAATTTTTTTTTGCTGCGGGTCGACTTTATGTACTCCGAAAAGAAAAAATTTTTTGGAGGCTCAACAAAAGCCATTTCACTGCATTCTCAGTCGGACAAAGTCATTGGTGATGTAACCGCCATGCTGTGTCAGGCTAAATTTTTGGGTGCTTCACCAGCTACCGCATACTAACTCAGTCACTCTGTTGTCACCGCCGCCATACAGGGCCACGAAAAATGTTTATGTGGTTCGCCTGCTCCCGCAGTGTCACTCGCTCACTCTGTTGTCACCACCATAGTGGTTTGCACTATAGCAGCCCAAGTTTGCACATTCCCCTTTTTATCTCCAAGTGATCTATACTGCACGTCACGTAAAAAAATACATTCTTTTTCTCTCAGTGATACAAATCCATTTCATAAAATCCTTTCTTTCTCTTTAACTGATCTATACTGAACGTCACTTTTAAAAAGTCTTTTTCCTCTCTTTCTCTCTCTCCAAACTATTTTTCCGGATAGGTGCCGTATACGGTATTAAACTGAGAAGAATGCATACAACACATGCCCCACTTGACAAATTTCAGAGTTGACAACTGTACTGGTTGATGCTAAATTTTTAAGTTGGGGTCCTGCATCGTCATTCGAACTCCATCCGGCTGTTGTCACCACCCCACACTTTAGCCAAGGGGGCACTCCTCTGGCTCTTCCAGCTCAACCTCCTTCCCCCCAGCCTGCCCCCCACCTACAGGCCCTCTCTCCAAACAATTTACCCGGATAAGGGACGTATTAGATTTTGAACTGATAAGAAGAACAGATTTTTTTTGGTTCTTCTTTTAATTGGCTCCTGACCTGTGATAGGCAGAGCATGGACACGTCCCCTTAGCTGCAGTAGAAAAGACACTCCCCTGGCCAGAGCAAGCTCTTTTTCCTTTTCCGTGTTCGAAAAATCCATGAAATATATGGTCCCAAGATAGGGGACGTATACGATTTTAAACTGAGAAGAATCGATACCACACATGCCCCACTAGATCAAGTTCAATGTTGACAGCCATACCAGTTGATGCCAAATTTTTAAGTGGGGGTACCACCACTACCAGCCTAACCACCACCAGCATGAGCAGGTATACGAGTGCTAAACACTATGGAACCAAGGCTGTCTATTACTCTCATGCGGGTCCCACCACTGCTCCTTCCCCTGTGTCACTCGCTGCCTCTGCGAGTCAACCCCCAGCCCAGGACCCCGGCACGAGCGCCTCCCGGCGGAAAACCACCCCTTCGCCTCCATGATCCTCCACACTGTCCACCAATGTGTCCCTGCGCAACGTTCAGCTGTCATTACAGCAGACGTTGGAGCGCAAGCAGAAAAAAGTTCAGCCCACCTACATGCACAAGCCCTCAACGTCCACATACAGGGCCACGCTAAATTTTTTATGTGCTCTACCTGCTACCGTCGTGTAGCTCGGTCACTCTGACCGAGTCTGACCCTGGGGCCGCTCATGTACTGCCCACTTGGAGGATTGCGGGGCCTACCTCGGTCACGGTTTCAAAGACTTACTATGCTTCTTCCTCCAACCCCTCCTCCTCCTCCTTCGAATTACCATCCGTGCTTCACCTCCTGCTACCTCAGTCTAACTCGGTCACTCTGTTGTCACCGCCATGCTGCGTCAGGCTAAATTTTTGGGTGGCTCACCTGCTACCTCATCTAACTTGGTCACTTGTTGGTGTCACCGCCATGCTGTGTCAGGCTTATGCCTGCATTGTGTGGCAGGGGATAGGAGAGCAGTGCCAGCATGGGCATGGGTGATGGACCTTCGTTGCACCTAGTTGGGTGCTTCCCTAACATGATATGGGCATGTGCCTCGCCTTTCTTGGTCTGGGTGAGCACAATTGCCATGAGGGTAACCACCAGGCTGTTGCAGGAGAATTTGGGGTAATGGTGGGATTAGGCAGCCTCAGAGGCATCCATGCATGCTGCCCCTGCTGTTTCCTGTCCATTTCCGTGGTGTTTCCATCATTTTCTGAGGTTTCCAGGTTTTCACCCAGCCTTCCCTAGGCAGAGCCTTGGTCCCCTGCAAAAATGCTCGAGTCTCCCACTGACTTCAATGGGGTTCGTTACTCGAAACGAGCACCCGAGCATTGGGAAAAGTTTGTCTCGAATAACGAGCACCCGAGCATTTTAGTGCTCGCTCATCTCTACACATGACCTATTTGAGCACCAGGTTTGAGCACCGCCCCTGGTGCTTCATAATGACGTCCCTCTGCTTTCCATCACCCCCCATGCTTTTAGATTGACAACACTAGACTATACTTCGGCTTCATTATTCCTTATTATTGCATTATTCCTTCCCATATGCATAACTTTACATTTGTCCAGGGGCGTAGCAATAGGGGAAGCAGGGGAAGCAGCTGCTTTGGGGCCCAGACCCACAAGGGGCCCCCTCAGGAGGGAGACTAAAAGATTTTATTGTCAGGCCCCCCTCAACAGTATTATACAATGACATTATATACAGTGACACTATAGAAAGCGGATGGAGCGGCTGTCAGGCCTTGTCTGGGAGAGCTCAATCTTGACTAGCCACAAGAGTGAGGGTTGCATGTGATTTCGGGGTTGCGAGGAAGTTTCTGGGGGGGCCCCATTAAAAAATTTGCTGTGGGGCCCAGTTAGTTGTAGTTACGCCACTGCATTTGTCAGTGTTAAACCTCACCTGCCACTTCTCTGCCTAAGCCTCCAGTCTATCCAGATCCATCTGTAGCAGTGTACTGTCATCTTCTGTGTTAATTACTTTAGACAGTTTAGTGTCATCTGCAAAAATTGATATTTTAATGTGCAAGCCTTCTACAAGATCATTAATAAATATATAGAAGAGAATAGGGCCCAATACTGACCCCTGTGGTACCCCACTAGTTACAGTTACCCAATCTGAGTATGTACCATTAATAACCACCCTCTGTTTTCTATCACTGAGCCAGTTACTTACCCACATACAGACATTTTCTCCCAGGCCAAGCATTCTCATTTTATATACTAACCTTTTATGTGGTACAGTGTCAAATGCTTTGGAGAAGTCCAGATATACGACATCCATTGATTCGCTGCGGTCCAGTCTAGAACTTACCTCCTCATAGAAACTGATTAAATTGGTTTGACATGACCGATCCCTCATGAAGCCATGCTGATATGGAGTAATTTGCTTATTTTCATTGAGGTACTCCAAGATAGCATCTCTTAGAAAACCCTCAAACAGTTTACCCACGACAGATGTTAAACTTACTTGTCTATAGTTCCCGGGCTCTGTTTTTGGACCCTTTTTGAATATTGGCACCACATTTGCTATGCGCCAATCCTGTGGAACACTCCCTGTCAGTATAGAGTCCTTAAATATCAGAAATAAGGGTCTGTCGATGACATTACTTAATTCTCTTAGGATACGGGGGTGTATGCCCTCCAGTCCTGGCGATTTGTCTATTTTAATCTTTTTAAGACGCAGCTCTACTTCTTCCTGGGTCAGACAGGGCACTTTTAATGGGGAATTTACTTTTATATTCTGCATTTCATCTGACAGTTTATTTTCCTCAGTGAATACAGTGGAGAAAAAGATATTTAGTAGCTTTGCTTTCTCCTCATCGCTCTCTGCAACTCCCCCCTCATTACTCTGTAAGGGGCCGACACCTTCAGGTTTATACTTTTTACCATTTATATAATTAAAGAACATGTTAGGGTTAGTTTTACTCTCTTTGGCGATTAATCTCTCTGTCTCTAGTTTGGCTGTTTTTATTTGTCTTTTACATATTCTATTTTTTTCCTTATAGCTTTTCAATGCTTCCTCGCTCCCCTCCTGTTTTAGTGATTTAAATGCTTTCTGTTTGTCATTTATTGCTTTCTTTACAGTTCTGTTTATCCACATTGTTTTTTTCTTGTTCCTTAACCTTTTATTCCCATAAGGTATTTACCTCTCACAATTAGATATTAAGATGCTTTTAAAAATATCCCATTTTGTGGCTGTATTTTTATTTTTGAGGACTTTGTCCCAGTTAGTTAGGCCTATGGCCTCTCTTAGTTGGCTAAATTTTGCTTTTTTGTGTCTATTAATTCAGGAGATAAATCCAAACTGGTATATGTTGTTCAGTTTTTAATAACGTCACTTTCCCACTTTTAAATTATGTTTCATCATATGCACTTCATTGGCATAGAAAGTATATATTTGTCTTAGTTCCCTATATCTTAGTTCCTTATATCCGTATATCAGGTCTTTTCATTTAATTAGAGTCTTAATATATTAGTATAGTTAATCCTTTCCATTATCAACACATGGCCATGTTACGCTGACTTACTTTCATTTGAGACAAACAATATCTCTTACCAGTGTGTCCTTTTGGCTTTTTCACCCTTCTGGGTCGGTGTTTCTTACCGCCGCTAGGCTGCAGACCTTCGCTTGTCTCGTCTCACCCAGCCGTGCTATCTGCGCCTGCGTTGTAGGGTTTTCCACATGCCTACCCTCCGAAGGTGTCAATTAGCTTCCCACCACAGTTCTGTCTCCTTAGCTGGAGACTTTTGGATGCTGTAAGTTGAGTAATAGTATGCATAAATTCTCTAGACACGTTTTGGAAACTTCAGTTCCTTCCTCAGTAGCTTTAATAAACATATTGTGAACTGGGACCCTCTTTTATGCATGTGGGACTTGGAGCACCTATAAATTCCGGACTGGAGCACAGACTGCACCTATCATTCTAAAACTATATTCACATTGGTTTCCACCCTATCTGACCATCTCCGTCCATGAGTTCACATAGCAATATTCACATTGGTTTCCACCTTATTTAACAATTAAAATCCACAAAATCACAAGGCAGTGTTCAAATAGGTCTTCACCTCATTTGACTACTAAAATTCACAAAGTCGCACGGCAGTATTCAAACTGCCATCTCCGTCCATGAGATCGCATGGCAATATTCACATTGGTTTCCACTAGGGATGAGCGAACCGAACCGTAACGAACCAGATTCGTTACGAACTTTCCCAAAAGTTCGGTTCGTCACCGAACCGAATTTTGAGAAAGTTCGTAACGAATCTGGTTAAAATAACGGCGACGCAAAATATACGCATATTTGAGAATGTACGCTAATGCGTACGCTAATGCGTTTGAATTCATAAAATGCGTACACATTAGCGAACATTCTCAAATATGCGTATATTTAGGGTATGGAATATGCCATATGCCATACCCTAAATATACGCATATTTGAGAATGTTCACTAATGTGTACACGCATTTTATGAATTCATACGCATTTGCGTACGCATTAGTGTACATTATTAAGTAGCGTACCTTTGACAACGCTAGACTGTATGTTTGTTACTTGAGTAGGAATGTTCGCAGGCGCAGTGTATGCGTACGCTAATGCGTACATATTCAGTTAAGTAGCGTACCTTTGACAACGCTAGACTGTATGTTCGTTATTTGTGCGGGAATGTTTGCATTAGCGTACGTATTAGTGTAGATTCTCAAATATGCGTATATTCTCCTTAGATGACTCACTAGTGAGTGGTAATTACAATTGCCTGTGAGATCTAGAGAGAGAGAGAGAGAGATTGTACCCTCTTTAGTGAATAAGCAAATACAATTATATCAGGGTAAAAACCACTCCTATCAATAGCGGTTTATTGCTAATGTGAACTGTATGAATTGAATACAGCTTCACAAGTTGATTTTCGACCCTTAGCGGTCTAATCCTCTCCTGCAACCTGATAACCAAACACTGATAGTCACTGGTGATTACCGTATTTTTCGCCCTATAAGACGCACTTTTTTTCCCACAAAAGTAGGGGGAAAAATGCGGTGCGTCTTATAGGGCGAATACAAGTGAGCGCTTCCATAAGGAAGCGCTCACTTGTACGTAGGGACCCCCATCAGACCTCAAATCAGCCCACCCAGCCACTTAAAGACCATACTTACCTGTTCTGCGCTGCCGCTGCCGTCCGGTCCCACGCTCCGCGCTCCTCTCTCTTCCCTGCCGGCACGCACTATGACCTGACGCTGCAGCGTCAGGTCATAGTGCGTGCCGGCAGGGAAGAGAGAGGAGCGCGGAGCGTGGGACCGGACGGCAGCGGCAGCGCAGAACAGGTAAGTATGGTCTTTAAGTGGCTGGTGGGCTGATCTGAGGTCTGATAGGGCACAAGACGCTAATCTGAGGTCTGATGGGGGCACAAAACGCTAATCTGAAGTCTGATGGGGGCACAAAACGCTAATCTGAGGTCTTGATGGGGGCACAAAACGCTAATCTGAGGTCTGATGGGGGCACAAAACGCTAATCTGAGGTCTGATGGGGGCACAATATGCTAATCTGAGGTCTGTTGGGGGCCACAATATGCTGATCTGAGGTCTGTTGGGGACACAATATGCTGATCTGGGTTGATGGGGG
>ONZH01011193.1:0-38692 GCA_900303285.1 Rhinella marina
TGATCTGAGGTCTGATGGGGGCAAAATACAACTGATCTGAGGTCTGATGGGCACATAGCTGATTCTCTGATCTGAAAGGTCTGATGGGGCATAAAATGCTGATCTGAGGTGATGGGGGCACATTAGGGGTGATGTGAGAACTGACGGGGGCACATTCTGCTGATCTGAGGTCTGATGGGGGCACAATATGTTGATCTGAGGTCTGATGGGGCACATTCTGCTGATCTGAGGTCTGATGGGCACATTCTGCTGATCTGAGTCCGATGGGGGCACATTCTGCTGATCTGAGGTCTGATGAGGCACAATACGCTGATCTCAGGTCTGATGGGGGCACAATACGCTGATCTGAGGTCTGATGGGGCACAGTAGGCTGACTGATGGGGGACAATACGATCTGATGGCACAATACGCTGATCTGAGGTCTGATGGGGCACAGTAGGCTGATATGAGGTCTGATGGGGGCAAAATACACTGATCTGAGGTCTGATGGGGCACAATACGCTGATCTGAGGTCTGGTGGGGCACATTCTGCTGATCTGAGGTCTGATGGAGGCACAATATGCTGATCTGAGGTCTGATGGGGGCACAGTTAGGGTGATGTGAGAACTGACGGGGGCACATTCTGCTGATCTGAGGTCTGATGGGGGCACAATATGTTGATCTGAGGTCTGATGGGGCACATTCTGCTGATCTGAGGTCTGATGGGGCACATTCTGCTGATCTGAGGTCCGATGGGGGCACAGTAGGCTGATCTGAGGTCTGATGGGGCACAGTAGGCTGATGTGAGGTCTGATGGATGCACATTCTGCTGATCTGAGGTCTGATGGGGGTACAATACGCTAATCTGAGGTCTGATGGGGCACAGTAGGCTGATATGAGGTCTGATGGGGTCACATTCTGCTGATCTGATTGCTGATGGGGCACAATATGCTGATCTGTGGTCTGATGGGGCACAATACGCTGATCTGAGGTCTGATGGGGGCACATTCTCTGGGGGCATCTGATCTGAGGTCTGATGGGGGGCACATTCTGCTGATCTGAGGTCTGATGGGCACAGTAGGCTGATGTGAGGTCTGATGGGGGCACATTCTGCTGATCTGAGGTCTGATGGGGGTACAATACGCTGATCTGAGGTCTGATGGGGGTACAATACAGTTATCTGAGGTCTGATGGGGCACAATACATTGATCTGAGGCCTGATGGGGGCACAGTAGGATGATGTGAGGTCTGATGGGGGCACATTACGCTCATCTGGGGTCTGATGGGGCACAATACGCTGATCTGAGGTCTGATGGGGGCACAGTAGGCTGATGTGAGGTCTGATGGGGGCACAACACGCTGATCTGAGGTCTGATGGGGCACAATACGCTGATCTGAGGTCTTATGGGGAAGGGGACTGTTAGTTTAGTGATGTAAAAACTGGGGACAGGTTTCCTTTAACATAGGAGTTCCCTTGTTTTTTACTCCTATTACTCCTATATTTTACTGCATTATATGGTAGAGTATTTAGACTAGGGTATGTAGAAAGTCTATTGTACTGTACTTAACAGCATAGATGATCTAGCAGTTTATACAGTCATCTTTCTAATACAATATTATAACCACAACTAGTAGTATGTGCCTGTGAAGTTGGAAACGTGCGTTTGGAAGCCACTAAGTGGGGGGCCCACTCAAGTATGTTTCGTCCCCCCGTGCTGAACCTCTAGCTACGCCTCTGGCCGACACACAGCAACCTACTCCTAGTTACCTCCAGCGTGAAATCACACATACAATGGGAGGAGGGAGGAGACTATGAGCCCCACCTACCAATAACTCATGTGACTCAGGCTACACAGGTGCACCAGAATGTTACCATAAGATGTAAGTAATGGTACATTCAGACATGGAGTTGCCACACCTCCAGGTATAAACGTTCAAATGCAATCACAGAAAAAAAAACGTGGTCTAAAATGGCAGAAAATTGCTCAGACCCCATATGCTGTTGTGCATATCAAACCGGGGGAGCAATTCCTGCACATGTGGTCTGTTGCTAACAGCAATCCCCAGCAAAAATTCATACAATGGAGGATGCCTGCAGCAAAACCATCCTACACAAGGTAACAAATTGTGTGGATGTGGCGAACTATATAATCAAACAATCACTAGTAAAGGTGCACTGCGGCGGTAATGCAATTGACAATACAGTATATGGCTAAACCCTCACACTGATGTGCAGGAATTGCTCCCCTGGTTTGATATGCGCAACAGCATATGGGGTCTGAGCAATTTTCTGCCATTTTAGACCACGTTTTTTTCTGTGATTGTATTTAAACGTTTATTCCTGGAGGTGTGGCAACTCCAGGTCTGAATGTACCATTACTTACATCTTATGGTAACATTCTGGTGCACCTATGTAGACTGAGTCATATGAGTCATTGGTAGGTGGGGCTTATAGTCTCCTCCCTCCTCCCATTGTATGTGTGATTTCACACTGGAGGTAATTAGGAGTAGGTTGGTGTGTGTCGGCCTATATGCTCCTTCCGCAATTGCCCATACGGCAAGGTAGGTTAGCATTAGGTCCCGTGCCACTCTGAGATACCTTGACGCGGTGCTCGGGCTTTGGTATGTTCTTGATATAAGAATATATCGGTGAAAGTCTCATTTTAACATCAGTGTGAGGGTTTAGCCATCTATTGTAAATTGCATTACCACCGCAGTGCACCTTTACTAGTGATTGTTTGATTATATAGTTCGACACATCCACACAATTTGTTACCTTGTGTAGGATGGTTTTGTGGTACATGTGGTCTGCTGCAGGCATCCTCTATTGTATGCATTTTTGCTGAGGATTGCTGTTAGCAACGGACCACATGTGCAGGAATTGCTCCCCCGGTTTGATATGTGCAACAGCATATGGGGTCTGAGCAATTTTCTGCCATTTTAGACCACGTTTTTTTCTGTTATTGTATTTGAACATTTATACCTGGAGGTGTGGCAACTCCAGGTCTGAATGTACCATTACTTACATCTTATGGTAACATTCTGGTGCATCTATGTAGCCTGAGTCACATGAGTCATTGGTAGGTGGGGATCATAGTCTCTTCCCTCCTCCCATTGTTTGTGTGATTTCACGCTGGAGGTAACTAGGAGTAGGTTGCTGTGTCGGCCTATATGCTCCTTCTGCAATTGCCCATACGGCAAGGTAGGTTAGTTTTAGGTCCCGTGCCACTCTGAGATACCTTGACGTGGTGCTCGGGCTCCGGTATGTTCTTGATATAAGAATATATTGGCGAAAGTCTCATTTTAACATCAGTGTGAGGGTTTAGCCATATATTGTCAATTGCATTACCGCCGCAGTGCACCTCTACTAGTGATTGTTTGATTAAACAGCAGAAAAGTGGTGTCTATGGCGTCTGCTGTGCTCTGAAGCAGAGAGTCGGGAAGTGGTTAAAGGTTATTAAATTATTAATTTAAAAAAAAAAACGAAAATCAGACATAATATGGTACGTGGCAATCTGTTTCTAAGAAAGCCAGAACTAGCCCTATACCTCACATGAAATCAGAGATTTCCCTATTCATTTCTACAATTGCTTTGCTAGATTTTCTTCAGGGTAGAAGTTTCCTTTCTGCTATGGCTCTCTCCCTGTAACTGTCCCAGATTCTAACAGCAGATCCACCTAGCAGCAGTTAAAGGATAGAAGTGACCATGTGTGACCATGCTCATTCAGCTTATCCAGAGGACATGCACGCACTATACAGACTGAACGCAAGGGGGTGCCAATATAATGCTGTAAGGAAATATCTTGGTAATTTTGGTAAGAGAAAGAAAATTTATGAAAGTAACTTGTTTTGTTGGTGGATAATATTTAAATAACATTTTTTTCAGGATATTGATGGTCTATCCTCTGGCTAACTCTTCAATATCTGATTATGGGGGTTCAAAATCCCACAAACTCTGATAAGTTTTTTGGGGCAATCTCTGGCACTGTAAACTATGCAGAGGCTGTAGCTGAAGCAGAAGGCTGCGTCCAGTATGTGGCAGCTGTTCTAGGGTCCTGCTGCTCTGCTACCATTCAAGTTAATTGGAGCTGAGGTGCAGTACACCATCACTGAAAACTACAAAATTCTTCAGTCCACTATATAATTTCTGGCTGCAGCCTGAAACACCTGATTGGTGGGTTCCCAGTGTCAGATACCCACCAATCTGATATTTATAACCTACAGTACAGACCGAAAGTTTGGACACACCTTCACATTCAAAGAGTTTTCTGTATTTTCATGACTATGAAAAATGTAGATTCACACTGAAGGCATCAAAACTATGAATTAACACATGTGGAATTATATACTTAACAAAAAAGTGTGTAACAACTGAAAATATGTCTTATATTCTAGGTTCTTCAAAGTAGCCACCTTTTGCTTTGATTACTGCTTTGCACACTCTTGGCATTCTCTTGATGAGCTTCAAGAGGTAGTCACCTGAAATGGTATTCCAACAGTCTTGAAGGAGTTCCCAGAGATGCTTAGCACTTGTTGGCCCTTTTGCCTTCACTCTGTGGTCCAGCTGAACCCAAACCATCTCGATTGGGTTCAGGTCTGGTGACTGTGGAGGCCAGCTCATCTGTCGTAGCACCCCATTACTCTCCTTCTTGGTCAAATAGCCCTTACACAGCCTGGAGGTGTGTTTGGGGTCATTGTCCTGTTGATAAATAAATGATGGTCCAACTAAACGCAAACCGGATGGAATAGCATGCTGCTGCAAGATGGTGTGGTAGCCATGCTGATTCAGTATGCCTTCAATTTTGAATAAATCCCCAACTGTGTCACCAGCAAAGCACCCCCACATCATCACACCTCCTCCTCCATGCTTCACAGTGGGAAGGAGGCATGTAGAGTCCATCCATTCACCTTTTCTGCTTCGCACAAAGACACGGTGGTTGGAACCAAAGATCTCAAATTTGGACTCATCAGACCAAAGCACAGGTTTCCACTGGTCTAATGTCCATTCCTTGTGTTCTTTAGCCCAAACAAGTCTCTTCTGCTTGTTGCCTGTCCTTAGCAGTGGTTTCCTAGCAGCTATCTTACTATGAAGGCCTGCTGCACACAGTCTCCTCTTAACAGTTGTTGTAGAGATGTGTCTGCTGCTAGAACTCTGTGTGGCCTTGACCTGGTCTCTAATGTGAGCTGCTGTTAACCTGCGATTTCTGAGGCTGGTGACTCGGATTAACTTATCCTCCGCAGCAGAGGTGACTCTTGGTCTTCCTTTCCTGGGACGGTCCTCATGTGAGCCAGTTTCTTTGTAGCGCTTGATGGTTTTTGTGACTGCACTTGGGGACACTTTCAAAGTTTTCCCAATTTTTCGGACTGACTAACCTTCATTTCTTAAAGTAATGATGGCCACTCGTTTTTCTTTACTTAGCTGCTTTTTTCTTGCCATAATACAAATTCTAACAGTTTATTCAGTAGGACTATCAGCTGTGTATCCACCTGACTTCTGCCCAACACAACTCATGGTCCCAACCCCATTTATAAGGCAAGAAATTCCACTTATTAAACCTGACAGGGCACACCTGTGAAGTGAAAACCATTTCAGGTGACTACCTCTTGAAGCTCATCAAGAGAATGCCAAGAGTGTTCAAAGCAGTAATTAAAGCAAAAGGTGGCTAGTTTGAAGAACCTAGAATATAAGACATATTTTCAGTTGTTTCACACTTTTTTGTTAAGTATATAATTCCACATGTGTTAATTCATAGTTTTGATGCCTTCAGTGTGAATCTACAATTTTCATAGTCATGAAAATACAGAAAACTCTTTGAATGAGAAGGTGTGTCCAAACTTTTGGTCTGTACTGTAACTTGAGGAGGATAAATCATTAGTATATAAGGTAAAAAAAAAATCCTTTAATAGTGAGATAGTGGGACAACTCCTTTAAAACGTAATGTGTCATCAGAAAATGACCCATTGTTTAAATCATGTTTTTACCGTTAATATATTTTTGAAGTTTGAATTTGTATGTTATTTTGAATTTTCCATGTCAATATCTATATTTAAACAAAAACCATACAATCCTGGAGTATTCACACTCACGACTAAGCCTACTAATAATAGGCATCACTTCTTGGTCTGTACAGAACACTTTACTGTAGTTATCTGCTTATCTGTCATTATAAACCTACCTGTAATGTCCACCACTATGTACAGATAACACAGGATCCACTATTCACAATAGGTGATTGTCAAAGCTTATCTATATTTTTCTTGTACAATTACCTCTGTACAGGTCACAGAGCATGCCTAAAGAACTCTCCCATAGAATTCAATGAGGTCCCCTCCTGTCCATCGTCCCTATGGACCATGTGGCTGCCATAAAGCAATTTTCTTAATGTTTTCTAAATGCTGTTAAGAACAGCTCAGGCAAGATGACTGCCCCCCATAATCATTTTTAGTAAATAGAGACAAAAAAAACTGCAATCAAAGAATAAATATAGTTTAGAAAAAAAGATGTGTTGCCATCTGGTTTTAACTGGCAAATAAAATTTTTGGTGACATATTTCCATTACTGTGCACTGAGTAGATTTGCATATCTGTGTGTGGTGAACTTAGGGAGACATAATTTCATGATTTAACTTTATCATTGCCATTCCAAAAGGAATAAAAAGTTCTCCCACCCCCCACCCCCCTGTATGCCAGAAAATGGAATAAAAAATTAGGTGCGAGTGACATTTGTATGCTACCCTCCCCATTTTCTGAAAAAGGAAGGGGGTGGCTGGGGTGTACTATGCAAATATAGGGATTGTAAGAGCACTTACGGGCCCTCTGAGTCCTTTATGTGGTGGTGCCGTCAGTGAGGGGTGCCAGTCCGCTGTACCTCCAATTGTCAAAGATCCAAAAAATAGAAACTGCAGCACTCCCAGGTCTTGAAGCAAATCTTCTTTATTCAGCACCTTAGTGTGACGTTTCGACACAAACTGGTCTTTCTCAAGCTTGCAGTTTCTGTTTTTTGGATCTATGTGGTATACTGTGGGCAGGGCAAAAAATGGACCGAAAATCTGGAAAAGATAAATACTGACGTGTGAATGGAGCCTTAGATTGTTTTCTCGTGACACATTGTACTTCATGACAGTGGTAAATGTGAGTCAATATATTTCATTTTTATTTATAAAAAAATCGCAAATTTACCAAAAACTTCGAAAAATTCGCAACTTTTCAAATTTCAATTTCAAGATAGTGATACCTCATATAATAGTTATTACTTTACATTTCTCATAATTATACTTTATGTATGGATCATTTTGTGAAAGCCATTTTACAAAAAAAATTTGGAACGTTAGAAAGTTTAGAATTTTAGAAGCAAATCTTTAAATGTTTAAGAAAATTTCCAAAACCCACTTTTTTAAGGACCAGTTCAGTTATGAAGTGACTTTGATGGCTTACATATTAGAAACCACCCATAAATGGCCCCATTTTAGAAACTACACCCGTCAAAGTATTCAAAACTGATTTTACAAACTTTGTTAACCCTTTAGGTGTTCCACAAGAATTAAAGGAAAATGTAGATGAAATTTCAGAATTTCACTTTATTGTCAGATTTTTCATTTTAATCCATTAACACAGCAAGAGTTAACAGTCAAACAAAACTCAATATCTATTACCCTGATTCTATAGTTTACAGAAACACTCCATTTGTGATCGTAAACTGCTTTATGGACACATGGCAGGATGCAGAAGAAAAGGAGCAATATATGGTTTTTGGAAGGCAGATTTCACTGGTAATTTAAGTGTCCATATGACATTTGAAGACCCCCTAATGCACCCCTAGAGTAGAACTTGCACAAAAAATAAATGCCATTTTGGAAACTACGGGATACGGTGGCAGTTTTTTTGGTACTATTTGGGGTACATATGATTTTTTATTGCTCTATATTACGCTATTTGGGAGGTAAGGTAACAAAAAAAAATGGCTGTTCTGGCACCATTTTTTTGTTTTTTACAATGGTTACCAATGTTTAGATCATGTGCTATTTTTATAGAGCAGATTGATATGGATGAAAAAATACCAAATATTACTACTTTGTTTTTGTTTGTTTCCATTTTACATAATAAAGCATTTTTCAGAAAAAAATATGTTTTTATGACTCCATTTTCCTGCCGATCGTCTTGTGTAGGGGCTCGTGTTTTGCAGGAAGAGTTGACCTTTTTATTGATACCATTTTTGGATAAATATGATTTTTGATCATTACTCTTTTTATTTTTTATGGCATTCAGGTGGCGTGGTGGATCATGTAATATTTTTATAGTGGTTGTTAAGATGTGGCAATACCTAATATATCTGTTTTTCATTTCAGTTTTACACGATAAAAAAAATTATGTTTTTGTTTCTCTGTATTCTAAAAGCCATATTTTTTTTTTGAGGGGGCAATTGTCTTATGTAGGGGCTCATTTTTTGTGGGATGAGATAACGTTTTGAATTGTCCTATTTTTTGGTACATATGATCTAATCACTTGGTATTACACTTTTTGTGATGTCAGGTGACAAAAAATGGTTGTTTTAGCACAGTTTTTATTTTATTTTATTTTTTACTGCGTTCAGAAGACGGAGTGGATCATGTGATATTTTTATAGAGCCGGTCGTTATAGAATTTATTCCTAGGGGGAACAAATACAAATGCTTAAATTTAAACCCTGTGTGGCTTAATGCGGATGTTAAAAGGGCAATACATGAAAAACAAAGGGCATTTAAAATATACAAATCAGAGGGGTCTGCCATAGCCTTTAATAACTACAAAAGGGTTAATAAAGATTTTAAAAGGACTATAAAAGCAGCAAAAGTTCAAAATGAAAGGCTGGTGGCCAGGGATAGCAAAACCAATCCCAAAAAATTCTTCAAATATATAAATGCAAAAAAAACCTAGGTCAGAGCATGTAGGACCTCTTAATAATAGTGATGGGGAATTGATTACTGGGGATCAGGAAAAGGCGGAGCTACTGAATGAGTTCTTTAGTTCTGTATATACACATGAAGAGGTGGGAGCTGCTGCCGGTAGAGTAAGTGCTGGTGATACTTCATGTAATATACTTAACTGGTTCAATATAGATATGGTCAAAGCTATGTTAAACAAAGTAAACGTGAATAAGGCTCCAGGACCGGATGGGTTACACCCAAGAGTTCTTAAGGAACTTAGTTCAGTAATTTCTTTGCCCTTGTATATAATATTCAAAGATTCTCTGGTGACTGGCATAGTGCCGAGGGACTGGCGTAAAGCAAATTTGGTGCCCATCTTCAAAAAGGGCTCTAGGTCATCCCTGGGGAATTACAGACCGGTGAGCTTAGCGTCCATTGTGGGGAAACTTTTTGAGGGTCTAATAAGGGACTATATACAGGAATATGTTTTGGATAATAGTATTATAAGTGATAACCAGCATGGTTTTACTAAGGACAGAAGCTGTCAGACTAACCTGATTGGTTTTTATGAAGAAGTGAGTAGAAGTCTGGATAGAGGGACGGCTGTGGATATTGTGTATTTGGACTTTGCAAAAGCATTTGACACGGTCCCTCATAGACGTCTGACGGGTAAATTAAGGTCGGTTGGATTAGAAAATCTACTCTGTAACTGGATTGAGAACTGGCTGAAGGAGCGTACTCAGCGAGTGGTGGTGAATGATTCCTACTCTGAATGGTCCCCAGTTATAAGTGGTGTACCCCAAGGTTCAGTGCTGGGTCCACTTTTATTTAATTTATTGATTAATGATATAGAGGGAGGAATCAACAGCACTGTTTCAATTTTTGCAGATGACACTAAGCTTTGTAGTACAGTCCAGTCTATGGAAGATGTGCAGAAGTTACAAGCTGACTTGGACACACTGAGTGTTTGGGCATCCTCTTGGCAGATGAGGTTCAATGTGGATAAATGTAAAGTTATGCATCTGGGTACTAACAACTTGCATGCCTCCTATGTCCTAGGGGGAGTAACACTGGGAGAGTCACTTGTAGAGAAGGATCTGGGTGTCCTTGTAGACCATAGACTGCAGAATAGCATGCAATGTCAATCGGCTGCTTCTAAGGCCAGCAGAATATTGTCATGTATTAAAAGAGGCATGGACTCACGGGACAGGGATGTCATATTACCACTGTATAAAGCATTAGTACGGCCTCATCTGGAATATGCTGTTCAGTTCTGGGCTCCGGTTTATAGGAAGGATGTCCTGGAGCTGGAAAGGGTGCAGAGACGGGCAACTAAACTGATAAGGGGCATAGAGCATCTTAGCTATGAAGAAAGATTGAAGGAGTTAAACTTGTTTAGTCTTGAGAAGAGACGTATAAGGGGGGACATGATCAACCTGTATAAGTATGTAAATGGCCCATACAAAAAATATGGTGAAAAACTGTTCTAGGTAAAATCCCCTCAAAAGACAAGGGGGCACTGCCTCCGCCTGGAAAAGCAAAGGTTCACACTCCAGGGGCGAAAAGCCTTCTTTACTATAAGAACTATGAATCTGTGGAACAGTCTACCGCAGGAGCTGGTCACAGCAAAGACAGCTGAGGGCTTCAAAACAGGCTTAGATAAATTCTTAGAGAAAAAGAAGGTCACCACATATTAAAAAATGTAGAGTCATGTCTTAAGGTTACCCGTCCCCCTCCCCTTCATCACTCCTACCCCCACCCTTGGTTGAACTTGATGGACATGTGTCTTTTTTCAACCGTATTAACTATGTAAGACGCGACAATAGCCAATTTGTCTGTTTTTCTTTTTTTTCTAATTTTTTTTTTAGAATTTTTATATGTGTTTTATTATGGGAAACGTGTTTTTTTTTATTTTACTTGAAACTTTACTGTATTTTGAAAAACACATTTTTTTTTTTTTTACTTTTTTTTTGCTTTTTATTTTTGTCCCCTTTTGGGGGTCTGATCCCTTCTGCAATGCATTACAGTGTCTTCCTTTTCAGCCTTTGCACTGACAGCCTGCCCTTGAGACCCATCCCAGGCAGCTGGATCTCACAGGCTTCTGTAGAAGGCAATCCCCAATGCCTATGGAAGGCATCGAGCTGCTTTCTCAGCCATCGGCTCCCTGTCATTGTAGCGTAGGGACCCGATGGGGACGTGGAGGGAACCCATACCCTCTTCAAACCCCCTGCATGCTGCAGTTAGCTTTGACGGTGGCATGCAAGGGGTTAATATGCCAGCATCCGTATTTTCATCGATGCTGGCTTATGCAGCAGGGGCCCGGCTGTCAGAGACTGCCAGGTCCATGCCAGTGATTGGGAGGGTCCTCTATGGGTTAAACCACTAATTTGTTGGCTTACTTTTTGCACATTTTTTGGTGCACAAAGTTGCATCTAAGCCACATCCCCTTTCTGACTAAGCCACTCCCCTTTCTCCTAGATCACGCCCACCCCCTTAGATGAATCAATGCAAAATGTGTCTAAAATAAATAATAAATATGGTGAAAAACATAAACAGCATTTTTTAAAATTGCACTCGAATTCTGTCACATTTTATTAATAAATCTCCTCTAGTGTTTTTCTCAGAGTCCGTAGAACATATCATTCATCACTATTGTTTTGAAGGGTTTAAAAATACCTAGACATTTATTGCATATGATTCATCTCACCCAAGTCAAGTCCTATGTGCTTCTCCTCTTATATCATGTCTCCACTGTAGCATACCCCCTTGAAAAGCAGTCTATTTATAGTGTGGCACAGAGAACCAAGAAAGAATTCCCATTGTAAATGTGTCTAGCTAAATAATAACCGGCTTGTGAAGATGAACTAAAATTCCTAGTGAAATAGAGAATAGAACATGTAAAGCATCCTGTGACCCTGCTACCCTGTTATTTCTATGTTTACATTACTGCTCATGACAATTCGAAGCTTCTCATGTAAGCTGTTGTCAGGGATTAAGTAATTAGGGAGAATTAAATGCATTTGAGGAGCTGGGTCATTGAAAAGGGAGAGGGAGGGAGAAACAGAGAGGAGCAAGAGAGAGATATAAAAATCTATCCCTTACTCACAGCCTGCAAGCTGTAAGGGACAGATCGTCTCTACAGACGTTTGTTTTTTTTTAATTTTCACATCCACAGTACCCTCTTGATATTTACGACCGAGATGGGTGAGTATTGATTGCAGGATGATAGATTGACAGAAGTAGCTAAAGCTATATTCAGCTAGGCTTACAGTAGACAACTAAGGAATTCAGAACGGCTGGGGAAGCATTCCAGCTGCAAAGATTTCTTCAAAACCTTTGCCATCTTACTGCAAGGCATGCAGTATGGAAGATAGTATAAGAGCTGTCTAGGTATACTCCTCCATTTGATAGAGATTTCAAAACTTTAACGCATTTTTAGGAATACACAATGCAGGTCTATAAAGCCTTTTCTCTGAGACCTTGACAGATGAGTATTTTGGATTCAATGTCATGTAGGCCTCTCGTAAATCTACATGTAATGTATGGGTGGTTTATATAATGTTTGCAGGTTATGATGGTATACGTAACAGGCAATGCACTTGTAATTATATGATCGAATCTTGACTGGTAGCAAGATAATTGTTCGAGATGTGAGTGAATCTCCAGGTGAAGACAGTTAATATTCTTAAGCATTGATGTATTATTTATATCAAACTTTAAGCTGTTAGATTCTGGGCTTTCCAGTTAAATGGGACTCTGTGGGATACAAAACCACACATCATTAGACATTTTGCTAATTAATGCAATTGAGTCACAGGAAGTATTTATATCACTACAATTCTTATTTCAATAGAATTGCTGCATGCAGGAATTTTGCTGATGTTTTAATCAAGAACATTTAGTGTTGTTGCTTAATGAAAGAAAAGTTTAATTGCGTGCTAACAAAAATCTTCAATGTGTCCACTGCTACAAATATTGCTACAAAGGCTAAGATGTTTGCTTGGAGCAGAGTATACTGGATACAGTATAAGAAAATGTTATAAAACTGACCCAACCTGGGTCAATTTAACATATGCACAATATTTTTATATCAATTGTCAGCTACGTGCTTGTTTTCCAGGTGTGTTAAAGAGGACCTTTCACCACTCCTGACATGCCTGTTTTAATAGCTTCATGCATTCCCCATATAATAACACGTCTGGAACATATGTCTGAATGTTGTGCCATTCCTTTATTATTTGTACTAGAAGTTATAAATGAATTGCTATTTGTCTTCAGTAAGGGTACAGAGGGGAGATAACAAGTTGGGGGTGTGTACCTGCACAGTCTGAACATGACAGCATTGATTGGATAGTCAATCTGTGCAGGTACACACCCCCAACTGGCCACCTCCCCTCTGTTCCCTTACTGAAGACAAATAGCAATTCTTTTATAACTTCTAGTGCAAATAATAAAGGAATGGCACAACATACAGACATAAGAATAGATGTTCCAGAATTATTATTACGTGGGGAATGCACGGAGATATTAAAACAGGCATGTCAGGAGTGGTGAAAGGTCCTCTTTAAGGCAGCAGACCTTCATCCTGTCTCTTCTTGTCAACTGCTGCTGCATAGTATAGAGAGAGTAGCAGCAGTTGTCAAAACTCCACCCCCTTCCAGAGTCCTGCAACTGGATATAGAAAAGGCACTGATAGCATTGCTGCTTACCTTTTCCCATAGCTGCCAGCATTGTGTAGATGAATACTCAGGAGCTATTGTAAAGTGGAGTTCTTATTTGAAGGGTTTTTCAAGGATTTAACAACTGATGGCCTATTTTTAGAATAGGCATCAACATCTGATTGGTGTGGTCCAATACTACATATTCCTGAGGATCAGCTGTTTTATAGAAACTTGACTGTGATATCATGTAAAAAAATGTTAAAAACCATTGAAAAGGCCAATTTAACCTTTCTTTCCATTATTTACTTAACTTGTTAAGACTCAAGATGAGGGTTGCTGTATCTGTAGCTCTGGAGCTGGAAGGTGGCACTGGAACTACACAGCTCAGTCCATTATGTAGTGGCTGGTAATCACAGTGCTTCTCTCATACACTTTTATTACAGAGTGGATAGAGCTGTATATTTCCAGAGCCACACTGACACAGCTGATTAGTTAGGGTGTGGGTTGTTGGGCCCCACCAATCAGATATTGATGGCCCATATGTATTTCCCCTAAGGTAACTGAGCAGAGGGTAAAACCATGCTCCACTGGAAAGTAAAACGATCATAGTTGTATAGGACCTAAACACATAAAGTTTGCATACAAATGTTGGCACTTTATCCCCATTGTGTGGCAACTTCTGCAACGTACCGCCCCTTCCAGGGCCGATCATGTCCAAGGTTTATCAGAATGCTGAGTGGTATGGTGCGGCCTCAATTGTTTTCTGTGTCACAGTGCTCCTACCTAGATACTGTCAATCCCCAGCGCTATGCTCCGAAGCAATAAACGGGATAGTAATAGTGGAGGAGGAGTGGCCAGACTTTAAAAGTTCAACAGCTTTATTTGACTCACTTGCATCCGTACAATATTCAGGCTTTCTTGGTTCCAGAAGGTTTTGGCATCAACTGGCAGGCAAACTTGAGTATTAAGCTTTATGTCTCTCCCTGCTGTGCTAAACTTGGTTTTAGTCTGGCAGTTGGACTTTAGGACTCTTCTGGTACGTCTGGAGTGGGGTGCCTTTGGCTGTTGACCACCTCGTAATATTCTGCCTGTAAATCAATAAGGAGTGCTATATGAGCTGCCTCCCTCTGGAGGGGCTCCTGCTTCAGGAAGGGAGGGGGCCTCCCCTTTGCTTCTACATCTCCACACATCTGTATCCGACACTAGAATGACTAAGACTGACTAAACACTTCCTACAGCCCCTCCCTTGGTAGGAAGCATGCCCACTTCTGCCCAAAACGAGGAGAATGGAATGGTAAGTTCAATTCTATCTAAAAATATCTCTGCCATATACACACCACAATCTGTTGGACATCCAGACACATTACATGAAATACAAGAAATAACAGTTTCATAGCAATAATATTATAATAATAATGCAAAGTGTAAGAGGACCAGGAATAAATACAAAGATGATATTGTGGTAGCAATTAAAGGGTTATTCCCATCTTAGACAATGGGGGAATATATATTGAGAGCGGAGCAGGAAAATGAACGGAGGGTGCACTGCGCATGCGCAGCTGCCCTCCATTCATTTCTATGGGGCTGCCGAAAATAGCCGAGCGCTGGCTCGGCTTTTTCCATCGGCCCTTACAGAAATTAATGAGAGCGGTGGCCGCGCATTCGCTGTGCGCTGCCATTCATTTCTATGGGAGCAGCGGGGAGCTGCATCTGGTGGTGGCCGGACCCTAGGATACCTGGGGTCCTCCAGGCACACCGCTCCCCACTCGGTTCTCGATACAGTCATTGCTGGGACCCGCACCTATCAGACAATGGCTATATGCCCCTATTGTCTAAGATGGGAATACCCCTTTAAAGACAGTAGTAAGGTGTAGAAATTGTAATACCACTCTGTGGTATTACACTTCTGCCAAGAGTGTGGCAGATTAGTTTGTACTGCAGATAAGATTTTCAATTTTTCTTTTTTTTTAAATGATGGGTTCAACGTCATATGCATGGTGCATATTTCAGACTCAGTTTGCTACTCAACAGAATAAGCTGCCACAAGGGTGCTTCTATGGGGATAAGATATCTTTCTTATGGATGAAAACAGGTTTTTTTCAGTTGCAAAATGTACTGGATATGTGTCAACATTCTTCTCAGTCTGTAGTCATCATTTGCTACAAGCATTGATAAAATTTACTGCTGTTGCAGTTTCATGAAAATAAGTCATTTTCAAATTGAAGCTGGTGCAGTGATCAGCTGCTATCATTGAGGAAAGCCACCTATGGCATTTTGTCTTCACTGGCCACTGCTAGGGAAATGTAACATTATATTCCAGTCATTCAAATGAATGTCCATGCTTGGACATTCCGATCCACACACGCATGAGCCATTCAGTTTACTAGCTCATTGAAGGGAGGTGGGGAACCCCATATATGACATTTATGTGTCTTAAAGAACATCTATTGGCACGACCAACCATACTAAACTAGGCATACAGCCTTGTAGGGTTGATTATGCTGATAAAAATGATACCCTTATAATGACTATCCTTGACCCTGTTGCAGAGAAAAATTATTTTTTATTCATATGCAAATTACGTAACTGGTACACCAAGGGTCAAGCCAGAGCCCTTAGAGCACCAGTTAGTTGCATCCATTCAGGTTCAGTCTCCTACCTCCTTCCCTGGTATTAAAAGAGCTATAAATTTTGTCTATCCCTATCTTCCCTATCTTCTTTTGCCATCTGCTCACCAAGACTGAGAGATACAGCATAGACATGAGATGACAGGTCTTGGCGCTTGCTCAGTTTAAATCTGCAATGCTTGGAGTGAGGCGGGAGATACACTGAGAAAGCACTTTTGACTATAAGATATAGCACAGGCATAGAATGACAGGTATCAGCGCTTGGAAAGCAGCAGGAACAAGAAGACAGGACTAGACAAGATATCAAGCCTTGTCAATCTGGGGAAGGGGGGTTGATCAAGCTGACAGAACCCCTTTTAGCTCTTTCTTATGGCAACGATATGTGTGGGGGTTTTCCCCATACATCACCATCACTGAGCTCCAACCTCTAAATAGAGTTGGGTGAACAGCACTCCTACACAAAGTGTTGCTGGGTGCTCGCCTCGCTAGAGGAATGGTAAGTTCCCCAAACAAAGTCCAAAGGCAAATTAAAAGATTAAAAAAAAAAAATGAAGGCGGCGCATCCAAAAAGTTGAGGTTTCATCCAGATGCAACGTTTTGGCAATATTAGTCTTTGTCAAGCATGCATATACAGAGTGAATTGCTAATATATATAGAGTGAGTAGTGATGTCATAAGGGGAATGGAATAACCCAATTACACTCATGGGGGTAAAAGACTGTACATCAAACCCATGGACATAACAACATGATAAATTGATCCAAAGGAAATACCTGTATCTCAAATTGCAGGGCGGGATGCCTAATGCAGGGCGCGATGTGTGAGACGCCAGAGCGCGTGGAGATAGCGGTGGAACGCATCTGCATTCCAAAGGATACTTCAGGTAGGTAACTTCCGGTTCCTGGACTTGTGGATCACGGAGTGGAACACATATGCGTTCCAGATACCCTCCGGAGTCCAGGTTTGGTGAAAGAGCAAGCCCCAGAAGTGGAAGACCATTTTTATCAATAAACATCTGTAGGGATCCAGTGCCCAAACGAAATTCATTATCTATTGCGCTCATGGTGGAACGCATCTGCATTCCAAAAGGAAAGTCTAATGTGCTGCTTCCGGTTCCTAGACCCAAGGGACTTGCAGTGGAATGCAAGTGCGTTCCAGGTATGCTCCAGTGTCCAGGCAATCGGAACATGTTGAAAGCATAAGTACAATAATAAATAAAGTATCAAGGAATCTGCAGCATAAAGGATCCAAATTGCGACCCACACGTAAATATTGACAATAAAGCATAAATGTACTAAAGCATAACAGGTTAGGCTCATACACATGAATTAGCGAACTGAACCAACTACCATTGGTATCTTACCCAAACCAAAGGTGAAGGTAGGAGTAGTGGGGAGGGGTGTGACGTGATAAGTCCAAAATGGGGGGTAAACCAGGGACCCTGGAATAAAAACAATATAGTTAGTCATCAAAAATTGGAAAAAGGCACAGAGAATGACAAGTTAGGGTCATTCAATGAATCATAAAAAGGGGGTCAGAGAAAAGTCAACATTCAAGCCCTTCGGTATTAAGGTGTCCAGTTCATAAATCCATCTGAGTTCACGTTGTTTAAGCATTCTTTCTCTGTCCCCACCTCATCTGGGTTTGGGAATGTGGTTGATGATGCGAAAGCGTAAATGGCTGATGTTGTTTTTTTCCTCCAAGAAATGTCAAGGGACTGGTAATTCCTCCTTCTTTTTCCTGATCGTATATTTATGTTTCGTGATGCGTTCCCTACCTTCTATCGTGGTTTCGTCCACATACTGTAGATGAGTCCACATGGACATTGTAGGGTATATATCACAAAAGAAAACTGGCACATCAAAAAATACGTAATATTGTATCTTTTCCCCGTTCTGGGATGTGTAAAGTATGAACTCTTAATCAATGCGTTGCAATTGCTGCAGTTCAGGCATGTATAACAACCATGTTTTTGTGAAGCGAGAAAGGTTTGTAGCGGTCCAGGTGCTGAACCCACATCGATTTGACAAGTAAGTCCTTAAGATTTTTAGGTCTTTTAAATGCCATAATTGGTGGCTCTCACAATGTTTCATTGTCCGGGTGACCTCTTTGGACAATGTCTCAATTTCTGCATATGATCTGTCCAATTTCCTTACTGTGATGGTTATATGTACTTACAAATGGGATCCGCGTCATTTCCTTCTTCCTGGTAGTCATGAGAAGTTGTTCCCTTAGCAGTCCCAAGACTGTTCTTTATGTGCATCAAAAATGTTGGTCGGGTAGCCTCTCCTTTGAAATTTCCGGCTCATGTCATCCATTGCTTGTGTGCATTTAGCCTTGTCACAGACTATCCGCCGAACCCTCATCAGTGGGATCTTGGAAGGGAGTTGATCATCCGTCTTGGGTGAAAACTTTCAAATCTGAGTAGATTGTTCATATCAGTGGGTTTTGTAAAAAGCTCAGTGGCCAGGGTGTTATCCTTTTTTCTGCGGACAAGTACATCCAAGAACTGCAATTCAGTTGTGGAGAATACCATCGTGAATTGTAAGTCAGGATCATGTTGATTGAGCTCATTTAGAAATGATGGTAGTGTAGGTATATCGCTGTTCCAAGTTGCAAAAATGTCATCGATATAGCGCCACCAACATTGCAAATATGTGTAAAAACCAGATTTATACACCACGTTCTCCTTGAAGTAGTTCATAAATATATTCGCATAAGTAGGCGCTACATTTGAACCCATCGCGGTCCCCCACCATTGTTTGTAAAAGTTGTTGCGAAACATAAAGTAGTTTTCTGTCAGGACGATCTGCAATAGGTTTAATAGGAACTCACTCAGAGATGGCGAGTAGTTGGATCGTTCCAGCGCGACTCTGACAGCCTGTTACATCGAAAGAAACCATTGTGATGGTGGAGGTAATTTCAAGATCATTTACTTTCCTCAAAATATCAGTTGTGTCCTGTATGTAGGAGTCCGATCTGGTTGCGAATTGTCTCAGTACCTTATCGAGGAACGTCGCCAAAGGTGTGAACAAAGAGTCGCAGCCCGAGACTATCAGTCGACCTGGGAGTTGTGATAATCTTTCATGAATTTTAGGTAAGCAATATATTACCGGAGTAGTGGGATTACATACCAATAGATATTCAAACAAATCCTGGTCGATCACATTATTACTTAAGGCTTCATTCAACACCTTACGTATTCGTTCCATGATTTTGAATTTCGGTTCCCCACTTAGTGGCTCCTATACAGCTGAGTTCCCCAAATGTCGATTAATCTCTGCCATATATTCGCTCGTGTCCTGGATCACAATTGCGCCTCCTTTGTCGGCCATTTTGATTGTAATTGCCATCACAGTAAGGAAATTGGACAGATCATACGCAGAAATTGAGACATTGTCCAAAGAGGTCACCCGGACACTGAAACATTGTGAGAACCACCAATTATGGCATTTAAAAGACCTAAAAATCTTAAGGACTTACTTGTCAAATCGATGTGGGTCCAGCACCTGGACTGCTACAAACCTTTCTTGCTCCACAAAAACAGGGTTGTTATCCATGCCTGGATTGCAGCAATTGCAACACATTGATTAAGAGTTCATACTTTACACATCCCAGAACGGGGAAAAGATACAATATTACGTATTTTTTGACGTGCCAGTCTTCTTTTGTGATATATACCCTACAATGTCCATGTGAACTCATCTATGTGGGCGAAACCATGATGCAATGTAGGGAACGCATCACGAAACATAAATATACTTTCAGGAAAAAGAAGGAGGAATTACCTGTCCCTCGACGTTTCTTGGAGGCAAAACACAACATCAGCCAGTTAGGCTTTCGCATCATCGACCACATTCCAAACCCAGACGAGGTGGGGACAGAGAAAGAATGCTTAAACAACTTGAACTCAGATGGATTTATGAACTGGACACCTTAATACCGAAGGGCTTGAATGCTGACTTTTCTCTGACCCCCTTTTTATGATTCATTGAATGACCCTATCTTGTTATTCTCTGTGCCTTTTTCCGATTTTTGATGACTAACTATATTGTTTTTATTCCAGGGTCCCTGGTTTACCCCCCATTTTGGACTTATCACGTCACACCCCTCCCCACTACTCCTATGAATTCCGTAGGTTGTTTGTATTTCTAATCATGGTACCGTATGTTGGAGGAAATTGTTAATCTGTTCAATCATGACATATAGTGAGATTTAAGATTTATGTATTAATTTACATCATGGACCTTGTGTGATTATTCATATCATAAATTGTGCTATGGGTGAAGATTCTTCTTGGTTATTTAATGATGGTTTCCAGTCTTTGTTTTTTTTTATTGCTCTTAAAAAAGGTTCCAAATAAATATTTATATATTTGTGTGAGTGTGTCTGATTACAGCATGTGTTTTCTATGAGTTCTGTGAGTTCTAATTTTGTGGATTTTGAGGTGTGTTTAGGATCATTATCCATTTGTAGAAGTCACCCTCTTTTCAACTCCATCCACCCTTTGCTTTTCTCCAAACATACCTTTGCTCATTGTGGCGAAAGAGTTCTATTTTAAACTTATGGGCCCATTCACACGCCCGTGTGAATGTGTCCGTATCTATTCCGCAATTTTGCGGAATAGATGCAGCCCCATTCACTTTAATGGGCAGCTCGCGATCTTGCCGAGCCGCGGCTCCGCAAGAAAATATAGAACATGTCCTATTTTTGTCTGCAACAGTGGACAAGAATAGGCATCTTCTATGGGGTGCCGACGATGCGTGTTCCGCAAATTTTTTTTATGGACCCACAATATCACGGCCGTCTGAATGGCCCCTATGGGTCCACAGGAGTTGTTTCTAAAATGCATCAGGCTTGTTTATATGTTCTTCTGCAACTTTTAAAGGGTTTCTGTCACCAATTTTTTCGGTATGAATCAGGCTGACATTAGAGATGTGCTAATGTCACCTGATTCCAAATATATATCTGTTTTATTTACTGGTGCCCCCATTTTTATATAAAATGAACTTTTATTTTATGCTAATAAGGCTCCTAGGTGCAAGGGGCATTACCTCTGCTCCTAGAGGCTCTGTTGATTGACAGGACCAGGCAGAGAAGAAACACTCCATTCACCATAGCTTTTAAGGACCTTCAATGATGTCATCACCATGTGATCAGTCACATGGTTTAGGAGGAGACAGGCTGTTTGTGTTATCCTAACCATGTGACTGATCACATGGTCATGACATCATTGAAGGTCCTTAAAAGCTATGGTGAATGAAGTGTTTCTTCTCTGCCTGGTCCTGTCAATCAACAGAGCCTCTAGGAGCAGAGGTAACGCCCCTTGCACCTAGGAGCCTTATTAGTATAAAATAAAAGTTCATTTTATATAAAAATGGGGGCACCAGTAAATAAAACAGATATATATTTGGAATCAGGTGACATTAGCACATCTGGCTGGTGACAGAAACCCTTTAAAGCTGAATTTTTTGGTGAGGATGCATGAGAGTTTTTTTTTTCTGATGATTCTTCCATGAAGGCTATATGTCACTGTATGTACTACAGCTCCAGAGTCTGCTAAATCTTCCTGAAAGTCATTTGCTGGGGTTCTCACTGTCATTTAATTACACTTAATTACATTTCAAACTGAGGAAATGGCAACCAGAAAAGTTTTGCTATCTGCTTATAGCCCTTTCCTGCTTTGTGGGCCTCAATCATTTTCAGAGTGTTAGGCAGCTGCTTAGACGTACCCATGGCTGCTGTTTTTTGGGACAAGGTTAGAGGAGTCTGAGTATATATAAAGCTTTGAAATTTGCACAACAGCCTTTACTAATGATGACTGTGAAGAAGCATTAACTCTAACAGCCTATTTAAAGTTCCCATACTTTTGTAAGGTTCTCCTTTTCTTTTTTCAGTCTAAAATTGTACAAAACCAAAATAATATATTGATATTGCTTAACATATTGAAAAGTTTAACATATTTGACTTGCTGAACTGTTTACAGTAACAGTCATTTTGACCCAGTGCCTTGTGTGCACTATATATATATATATATATATATATATATATACACACACACAGTGGGGAAAAAAGTATTTAGTCAGCCACCAATTGTGCAAGTTCTCCCACTTAAAAAGATGAGAGAGGCCTATAATTGACATCATAGGTAGACCTCAACTATGAGAGACAAAATGAGATAACAAATCCAGAAAATCACATTGTCTGATTTTTAAAGAATTTATTTGCAAATTATGGTGGAAAATAAGTATTTGGTCACCTACAAACAAGCAAGATTTCTCACAGACCTGTAACTTCTTCTTTAAGAGGCTGCTCTGTCCTCCACTCATTATTTGTAGTAATGGCACCTGTTTGAACTTGTTATCAGTATAAAAGACACCTGTCCACAACCGTAAACAGTCACACTCCAAACTCCACTATGGTGAAGACCAAAGAGCTGTCGAAGGACACCAGAAACAAAATTGTAGACCTGCACCAGGATGGGAAGACTGAATCTGCAATAGGCAAGCAGCTTGGTGTGAAAAAATCAACTGTGGGAGCAATAATTAGAAAATGGAAGACATACAAGACCACTGATAATCTTCCTTAATCAGGGGCTCCACGCAAGATCTCAACCGTGGGGTCAAAATGATCACAAGAACTGTGAGCAAAAATCCCAGAACTAGAGATGAGTGAATCTATTCACCGCTTCGTAGATTCGATACGAATCTTGGAAATTGTCCGCTGCGAAGTGAATCCGAATTTTTTGTGATTCGCTCCGTTAGATTTGAAAATGTTCTTAAGGCTTTCTACACATTCACTATGTACTTGTCCGATAAATTGTATGCTAATGCTACGTATAAGTTACTCTATACGCTGATGTGTACAAATTCAGTTAATTAGCAAACTTTTACTGTTAGTTCATTATTCGTGCAGCAAAAGCCTGGGAAGAAAGCGGTCACCTGACCTAGTGGGCAGGGCTTGCTCTGACTCAGGCTTGGTAAACCAGTGATGCATCAGTTGTGCTGCGACTGCTGAGACGAGCAGAAGCACTGTGTGTGAAGTTTTGAGAGACTGAGACCTGTTTTGTTAAAACTGGGGTGTAATTGTTCTGGGAATCCATATTACACATATCAAGGATACTGCAGGGCAAGTGCAGGGCCAGAGCAGGGCTAGTAATTAATCAGGCAGGGAGAGAGATAGGGAGAGAGACAGGGAGAGACACAAAGACCAGCTGCAGGGCCACAGTCAAGGAATGGATAAGCAAAAGGGGTCCAGTTCCAGCCAGACTTCGAGCTCTAAAAAAAAGGAGAAGGTGGAACAGGGCAGCAGTGCCAAAGGGCCTGTAGCCACAGCTTCTACTTGTAGAAATCGCAATACTTGGCCAGTGTTCCACCAGGCTAACCCAAGGTGCAAAATTGTAGTGTAGGAGAAAGTGGATGAGGTAGTGGAGTGGATGGCACGCTCATCTCAGTCACAGCCGGTTGATCTGCTGTCATCTGCTAATACAGTATCCATATGTAGCCAGGGGTCAGACTCAGAACGTTCCTCCTGCTCCACCATTCCACTCTGGCAAAGCCCGTCATTTTCTGCCACCTCTCGGGCTTCAGTGCCCCCTCCTAGTGGAGTCCCTTCTTCAATTTATAAAATGAAAGGCCACCGAACCCCACTGCATAATACGGCGGTTATAGAGGACAGCCTCCGTGAGGATTTCTTAGAGGGCAGTCAGAGTTTTTACTGCCCAGAATTGGAGGTTGGTGGGGAACAGCCTAATTTGTAGTCTGAAAAAAGTGGTGGGGAGGAGTCTGATGATGAATCTGATGTGTTAGACAGGAGGACCTGGGAGGCGGGCTGGTGAGGAGGGTTTGATCTCCTTGGAGGAGGGTAGTAGTAGTGGCAGCAACAGAGGGCAGAGGCGAGTTAGGCCCAGGGCCAGTCCTTCCTTGGGAACTAGCGAGACCCCAAGTATAGTGGGGCCGGCAGCAGGGTGTAAGCATGCAAGGGCTACCAGCTTGGCCAGCTGTGGAGGGCGCACGTCGGGTGTGTGGAAGTATTTCACCACTCTGCCGGGGGACAGCAGCATGGCCACTTGTAATTTCTGTAAACAGAAATTGAGCTGTGGGAAAGCCACAAATGTCGGGACCACTGCTCTGTGGAACCATCTGAAGCGGCGTCATGCCGCCAATTTAGAGCAGCGCACTAATACTGAAGAGCTGGCTACTTCTCCCGGGGTCCCTTGCGTCAGGCAGGCCACATCCAGGGGCATAACTCAGCCCGCATCCAGGGGTGTAACTAGTACATACACCTCATCGCCCACTGCGTGCATGTCTCCACCTCCTCTTATTCACCAGCCGTCCATTGCCGAGTGCATGGCCAGGAAGCAGGTTTATGCCACAAGAACTGAATTGTCACCTGACAAAGTTGCTGGCTGTGCAGTCTCTGCCGTACAAATTGGTGGACTGCACAGCTTTAGCTAATGGCTTGCGCTCAGCCAAGCTGGCAGGTCCCTAGCCAGCATTACTTCTCAAACAAAGCTATCCCCATCCTTTGCTCCCTGCAGCTGTTTCTCTGCAGCACCGTGCACGTCACGGTGGACACCTGGAGCAGTGCTTATGGCCAGGGGCAATACATGTCCTTTACTGGCCACTGGCTGAATGTATTTAGTGGCAGCGAGGCAGGAACCCCCCAGCAACCGGCCCAATTGTTGTTGGCACCTCTACACGATTTCCAGCCAGGATTGCAGCAGACCACCCAACAACTATCCGCTTCCACCTCCACGGGCAGTCCGCCTGCTGGAGCATTAGGGCAGAGAGTTAACCCCCACTCCTTCATATCATATGTGCCAGGTGAAACGCTGCCATGCAGTCTTAGACTTAATTTGTCTTGGCAGCAGCAGCCACACAGGCCAGCGCTTGCTGCATTACATCAAGCAGCAAATAGCATGCTGGCTGTCTCCACGCCAGCTGGAAGTGGGCAAGGTAGTGAGTGACAATGGGACAAATAGTGGCAGCGCTGAACCTGGATCAATTCACGCATGCTCCCTGTATGGCACATGTTCTAAATCTAGTGGTGCAGAGATTTCTAAAAACATTCACTGGCCTGCGCACAGTGCTGGTAAAGTTGCGGAAGCTTTGCACTCATTTGAGCCATTCTTATGTGTCTCGCCACACTCTGCTGGAACTGCAGCGGCAAAATGGCCTTCCGCCACACCGCTTGATAGGTGACATGCGAACTCGGTGGAATTCCACGCTTCATATGTTGCAGCGGCTCCTTGAGCAGTGTAGAGCAGTGGATGATTTTGTCCAGCAGCAGCCAGAATGTTCAACCATAGGGAGCAGGTGCGGCTTTGATTTTCATCAGTGGAGGCTGGTCCGAGATGCCTGCACTGTTCTAACGCCCTTTGAAGAAGCCACTAAATTGGTCAGCCGGGACAGCTGCGGTGTGAACGACATCATTTCACTAATATTTGTGCTGGAAAAGACACTCACGCTCATGCAGCAGGGGGTAATGGGGGAAGGAAATCCTGTCCATCTGTCTGCACGCCATGCTGTCACTGTAGGGGAGCCCCAACACCAAAGTTCACTTGCGGTGCAGGAGGAGGATGAGGAGCTTCAGGTAGAGGAGGAGGAGGAGACACAGCTGGAGGATCTGGAGGATGACTATAATGAGACTTTCAGGGACACTGAAGTGTCTCAGAGAGAGGCTGAGATGGAAAGAACTTGCTTCTCGGGCATGCTGGCCAGGATGGTGAGCTGTATGCTCACATGCTTACGGAGTGACAGGCGTATCCTAAAAATAAGGCAGACAGACGAATACTGGCTGGCGATGGTTCTGGACCCGCGGTATCAATCCAACATGGGGGATTGTTTTCCTCCCCAGGAAAGGGAGGAGAAATTAGCATCATTGCGGGAGAAGCTATGTAGTAACCTGGCCACAGCTTTCAGCCAGCTACAGCCTGCTGCCAGCGTCTCTGAAAAGGAGGTCCGCCAGAGTCATCCACCTCCTGCTACAACCAGCAGCAGCCAGTTAAGCCTAATGAGTATGATGCAGCAATTTTTCTCTGCCACCCAACAACTGCAGCCAAGTGAGCAGGTCCGGACCACCCACCTCAACGAGCAGGTTCAGGCTTACTTCTGGGCAGGCAGATTACAACAGTGGCCGGAACTTTCCCACTATGCACTAGGGCTTCTTTCCTGCCCAGCCTCAAGTGTTATGTCAGAGAGGGTTTTTAGCACCGCTGGGGGGGTGGTGACACCCAAAAGGATCAAACTGTCACCTGGCAGTGTGCAAACAAATACCTTTCTAAAAATGAATAAAGGCTGAATTACCTCCGAATTTCATACTCCTCTTGCTGAGGCAGGTGATTAGATCAGGCGTTGCAGGCCAAAATAGTCTTCCCATTGTTGCTGTCAGCCGGCCCATAACGTTACATGCCAAACGTCTTGTATCATGTCATGGACTGTGCGAACCCGAAGTCTCCAAACCAAAAACCTTTTAAAAAACAAAAACTGTTGTCTACCTCCGCCTCCTTTTTCTACATTAGCACTTAGCAGGCGAGTAGCTGTTGTTATACACCATTATATTAGTTTTATTTAATATTCTTAAATTTGTTTTGGAGCCTTTACTCCACCCCCCCCCCAAAAAAAAAAAAAAAAACATATATATACATTAGCGGAGATTGTTATACTCCACCGCAGTTTGTTGTATTTACCAATCACTCTCTGCTGATATACCGCGTCCCCTACTACTACTGGCCGGGGCACCCATGAAAAGCCCATATATAATTTTCACTGCCTATGTTTACAAGGTAGAATGTACAGGCTTGTTATCCAAACAAGCCAAGCCCTTTTCTTTTACTGTAAATTGTAATCAGTGAACCGGAATGTATGTAATTTATTAATACTTTGGCCGGCAGACACCGCTATGTTCATTAATCTAGGAAAATGGCCTTTGGACATTTGTTGCAGGCTCCTGCCTAATCAGACATCCCTGTCTTCTTCACACTATGTCAGGAAGGAGTTAAAGGTTTAAAAAAACACTCAAAACACAGGTTTACAAGAATAATTTTAGCAATAAATAATAACTTTGAACAAATAATAAATAATATAATAAACAAAAGAAATGACAAAAAAAAGTTACGCCGCCCTTTGCTGACGTCTGGCCATCATCTCCTGCAGCTCTCGGAGCTCCAGCTGCAGGCCGCAAATAAGCCGGAAGGCAGCATGGAGCCTGGTCTCAAAGGCTCCATGCTGGGGATATATGTAGGGGTGGAAACAGTAATATTATTAGTATGATCGCGTTAAAGTGGCTGTCCCACAAAAAATATTCTAAACTTTCAAACCAGCACCTGGATCAGAGATCAGAGAATACTTTAGCAATTGCATGTCATTATATATTTGGTATAAGTACTGAACAGTATGAGTAATGAACAGTTGTAACTTCTGATGTTGATACATGTGAATAGTTTCGGACTGGATTCCATTCCTAACCACTAGTGCTCTTATATCACTGCAGCTGCACTCCCACGTAGCTTGGATTAAAAATAAATTAAATATGTTTACACTTACTAGACGCTGCAGGTACTGCAGGGGCCATCCAGCCTCGTCGTTGACGGTGACCGTGGTGACGCCGTCGTTGGCGCTGGTCTGGAACATAAATCCATACACAATTGTTATGATGATGACTCTTTTTAATACTAACACTGTATACTACTATGAAGATATTATGGGTTAGGGGGGCCATATCCATTTTTTCTTCTAAATAGGTATTTATCGCAATAGATATCGTTATCGCAATAAATTTCTTAATATCGTTAACACGGTGGGAATACTTTTGACATCGCCCAGTCACATTACCTGCAGCATGAGCATGTCTGTGTGTAGGAGGAGGAAGCGATAACTGTGAAGGGGCACATATCTAAGGGTATTTGCCTGACACAAATGGGAGAACGGCCAGCCCCATTAACAATAATGGGGGACGGCGCTGATCCAGCCACTATTCAGCAAGAACACCTGGAATTGGCAGGAAAAATACTGCAGAAGAGCCTGCAGGATCACCACCACATATGTGAAATTAGCCTAAGGAAAATTACCGGGAAGGGGCACATATCTGAGAATACCTTCACTTGTTTTGGTGGAGTTAGAGGCGTGGCCTAGCATGAAAGAAAATTGCTGCAGCGCACTACACACTCCCATGTTATCCTTCTGGACGGTTTTCATTATTGGCACTCACTGGTATAAATACAATACAGTACACTAATTTTTTAACATGTTTTTAATTTTCAAATATTTTGTTATTCACCCTGCCGTATCGCTGCATGGATCTCAGTAAGCCGCTCTCGGAACTTAAACTTCAGATCGGACCATTTCTGCTGGATCTGGCCTGGGGTCTGCACAGTGTCAAAACGATGGCGCAAGCCTCGGATCACCTGCTGGATCACCTCCTTTTTATGCTGGTTCGGGTGGCGGTGTGTGCCATCGTAATCCTCGCGGTCTATCAGCCGGATCATGTATTTCAGCTCTCCAGAGCTAAATGCTGAGGATCGCCTGGATGCCATTTTCCAAACTTTGCTCTGCCTCTGAGGAGTGCACGCCGTGGCCTAGTGTCGTGCGTGTCTGCGTATTACGCAATCGCTAGACAATAGTACGCTGAGGATTCGTACGCAATTTGTACGCTCATGCGTACATGTTCACAGAAGTTGCGTACCTTTAAAAACTGAACGTTCGTTATTAGTGCGCAAATGTTCGCAAAACACCACATAATAACGTATGATTTGTACGCAGATTCGCAGAATAGATTCATAGGAAGTACGAATCTTATGAAAAGTCCGACGAACATTCGGCGAAGCGAATTTTGGATGATTCGCTCATCTCTACCCAGAACCACACGGGGGGACCTAGTGAATGACCTGCAGAAAGCTGGGAGCAACGTAACAAAGACTACCGTCAGTAACATACTACGCCACCAGGGACTCAGATCCTGTAGTGCCAGACGTGTCCCCCTGCTTAAGCCAGTGCATATCCAGGCCCGTCTAAAGTTTCCTAGAGAGCATTTGGATGTTCCAGAAGAGTATTGGGAGAATGTCATATGGTCAGAGGAAACCAAAGTAGAACTGTTTGGTAGAAACACAACTCGTCGTGTTTGGAGGAGAGTGAATGCTGAGTTACATCCAAAGAACACCATACCTACTGTGAAGCATGGGGGTGGCAACATCATGCTTTGGGGCTGTTTCTCTGCAAAGGGACCAGGACGACTGATCCGTGTACATGAAAGAATGAATGAGGCCATGTATCGTGAGATTTTGAGTGCAAACCTCCTTCCATCAGCAAGGGCATTGAAGATGAAACATGGCTGGGTCTTTCAGCATGACAATGATCCCAAGCACACCACTGGGGCAACGAGGGAATGGCTTCGTAAGAAGCATTTCAAGGTCCTGGAGTGGCCTAGACAGTCTCCAGATCTCAACCCCATAGAAAACCTTTGGAGGGAGTTGAAAGTCCATGTTGCCCAGCAACAGCCCCAAAACATCACTGCTCTAGAGGAGATCTGCATGGAGGAATGGGCCAACATACCAGCAACAGTGTGTGCCAACCTTGTGAAGACTTACAGAAAATGTTTGACCTCTGTCATTGCCAACAAAGGATATATAACAAAGTATTGAGATGAACTTTTGTTATTGACCAAATACTTATTTTGTATTTGCCGTAATTTGCGAATAAATTCTTTAAAAATCAGTGATTTTCTGGATTTGTTTTCTCATTTTGTCTCTCATAGTTGAGGTCTACCTATGATGTCAATTACAGGCCTCTCTCATCGTTTTAAGTGGGAGAATTTGCACAATTGGTGGCTGACTAAATACTTTTTTTCCCCACTGTATATACAGTGCCTTGCGAAAGTATTCGGCCCCATGGAACTTTTCAACCTTTTGCCACATTTCAGGCTTCAAACAAAAAGATATAACATTTTAAATTTTTGGTGAAGAATCAACAAGTGGGCCACAATTGTGAAGTGGAACGAAATTTATTGGATCATTTAAACTTTTTTTGTAATAATAAAACTGAAAAGTGGGGCGTGCAAAATTATTCAGCCCCCTTGCATTAATACTTTGTTGCGCCACCTTTTGCTGCGATTGCAGCTGCAAGTGGCTTGGGGTATGTCTCTATCAGTTTTGCACATCTAGAGACTGAAATTCTTGCCCATTCTTCCTTGCAAAACAGCTCAAGCTCTTTGAGGTTGGATGGAGAGTGTTTGTGAACAGCAGTTTTCATCTCTTTCCACATATTCTCAATTGTATTCAGGTCTGGACTTTGACTTGGCCATTCTAAGACCTCGATACATTCATTTTTTAACCATTCCATTGTAGATTTTTTTTTTATGTTTGGGGTCATTTTCTTGTTGGAAGATAAATCTCCGTCCTAGTCTCAGGTCTTTTGCAGACTCCAACAGGTTTTCATCCAGAATGGTCCTGTATTTGGCTCCATCCATCTTCCCATCAATTTTAACCATCTTCCCTGTCCCTGCTGATGAAAAGCAGGCCCAAACCATGATGCTGCCACCACCATTTTTGACAGTGGGGATGGTGTGTTCAGGGTGATGAGCTGTGTTGCTTTTACGCCAAACATCGTTTTGCATTGTTTCCAAAAAGTTCAATTTTGGTTTTATCTGACCAGAGCACCTTCTTCCACATGTTTGGTGTGTCTCCCAGGTGGCTTGTGGCAAACTGTAAACGAGACTTTTTATGGATATCTTTGAGAAATGGCTTTCTTCTTGCCACTCTTCCATAAAGGCCAGACTTGTGAAGTGTTCGACTGATTGTTGTCCTATGGACAGACTCTCCCACCTCAGCTGTAGATCTCTGCAGTTCATCCAGAGTGATCATGGGCCTCTTGGCTGCATCTCTGATCAGTCTTCTCCTCGTTTGAAATGAAAGTTTAGAGGGACAGCCGGGTCTTGGTAGATTTGCAGTGGTCTGATACTCCTTCCATTTCAATATGATCGCTTGCACAGTGCTCTTTTGGGATGTTTAAAGCTTGGGAAATCTTTTGGTATCCAAATCTGGCTTTAAACTTCTCCACAACAGTATCACGGACCTGCCTGGTGTGTTCCTTGGTCTTCATGATGCAGAACCCTGAGACTATCACAGAGCAGGTGCATTTATAAGGAGACTTGATTACACACAGGTGGATTCTATTTCTCTTCATCAGTCATTTAGGACAACATTGGATCATTCAGAGATCCTCAATGAACTTCTGGAGTGAGTTTTCTGAACTGAAAGTAAATGGGCCGAATAATTTTGCACACCCCACTTTTCAGTTTTATTATTACAAAAAAAGTTTAAATGATCCAATAAATTTTGTTCCACTTCACAATTGTGACCCACTTGTTGTTGATTCTTTACCAAAAATGTAAAATGTTATATCTTTTTGTTTGAAGCCTGAAATGTAGCAAAAGGTTGAAAAGTTCCAGGGGACCGAATACTTTTGCAAGGCACTGTATATATACACACACACACATACATCTTAGGTTAAGATATTTCAGTCTAAAAAACTCAGTAGTATAGTTGTATGACAGATATAAATCCAATAAATCCACTAGTGTGTATTTACTTGAACAAGCTGTCAAACAAAATGCTCACCTGGGAAACTCAGCATATATTACAACATCAATCATTTTACAAATCAATAATTATTAATAATGTTTACTTGACGTGCATTCAGTTCACGGAGTGATGAATGCAGAATTTGCAGTTGTGTGCCTACTTGGCAGTTTCATGTGGAAGATTTGTGATTTAATGAAGTCTATGGAACTTTTTCTGAAACTGCTAAGACCTAGAGAAAGAAAGGTACATGATTTTTTATCTAGTATTTAAAACGACTTAAAAGGGTATTCCAGTTACCATAAATATTACTTATGTTTTAGACTAATTCATCATCAATAATTACCTAATATAATGCCAGTTTCACATATTTACCATTTAGTAGTTATAAAGTAGTTTCTTCCCCTGCTATCCACTGTGTTTCTTCATGAGTTACCATTGCACTGACCTGTAGTTCTGAGCCTTTGTCAGGTCGAGCATGCTCAGTGTGTTGCTATCAGTTCTCTAGCTAAATGTCAGTGTGCTGCTAATTACTGAGTAAACGGGGCGTGTCTGCACTGGAATGTCAGGCAGCCAATCAGTGAACAGCAACACTCATGAACTAGCACAAACTCACAGCAGGAAAGCTAGGCATCGTGGGAATTGTAGTTTCGTGAGGGAAGATCAGGAGCCATGACACTGTCAGTGTGCTGTAGGCTCACACAGGAGCTAGACAAATGGATTGCAAGGTATGAAGCTCTGGTTATATGTATAGGTATGGGTTCTGATTGGGTCACAGCTTGCAGCCTTAATGCAGTTTTTAAAAAATTAAGTTATGCTACCGGAATACCCCTTTAAGCTTTGTATGTCTTAATACAAAACATAGTTGCTTCCTAAATGCTTCAGTTGAGGGACAAGCAGTAAACAAAGAGGGAGATTTATGATCTCCCATGCACCTTTGTTGATGTAAAAAAAAACATTGCAAACCTTGTGTTTGCATTTTTCAAATGCCACTTGCGACAAATTTTGTCACAAGTGACTTTTTATTACAGCCCTAGCCACTTCCTGAAAAGGGGACATGATGAACGAGGGGTGGGGGATCCAGTGGGTCAACCACATTTATCGCTATCTGCACCAAGGCAGAAATTTACATCAGCTTCCGAGCGGCCATATATTTTATTTTGGTTCACAGATAATAAATTAGTTGCATCATCTAGCAGCATAAGAGATTTCAAAGACCTACATAAAACGTTGGTCTTTGATAAATCCCCCCAAAAACTTTTTACATGGGCACATTTTCAGCAGCGCTATTGAAATCTCCATGACAAAATTTGCATACCTAAAATACATTTTGGAAAATGGCTAATACTTAATTGTACACATTTGCCTCAACTCAAACAATATGCTACCCCAAACAGATGTCTCCTTCCTTAAAGGGGTTGTCACACTTCAGCAAATTTATAATGTAGATAAAGTTAATACAAGGCATATTTCATCCTTTGTTGACTTGAATCATTTTTCCATCAGAAGGGGAGTTTGCAGGATTTTGTAAAGGGGGTTCACAACTATGAACATGTGAGGAGACATGGGCATGTACACTTGCTAATGGTGCCGCACTGTATATAAATGATGACACTTAAAGTTCTGCCATGTGCACGTGGTGTGCAGTACAGGACCTATATGTATACCATTAGTGCCATGCTCTCCACTATATCACATGTATTGGAATATTCAGCATTTTTATTTCTCGCAGAATCATTTATTTGTTAAAATAAAATCTCACTCTAAAAAAATGATGTCATAATTTTGACAATTATAGTACATAAATTCTGTACATACACAAAAGCATACACTGACACACAGTTTCTCACATACAGTATATACCATGTAACCCGCACCTACACAGTGACACTCATATCTACATATTGTGATACGCACACACAAATATATATACATCCACATACAAATCTAGATATTGTGTCACCCACATGCATCTATGCACTGACATACACCTCTACATAATGCCACATACATATAGTCACACTAATATATACACACTGGCACACATATTCCCCCTATCCTTGTTTATGCATCTGAGCTGTAGGGGGTACCAATCATGCTTGGGTGCCTGAGGGGAACAAATGCCCCTCTGCCACATACTTAACGTGCATCTGTCAGCAGATTTGTAGCTATGACACTGGCTGACCTGTTACATGTGCTCTTGGCAGCTGAAGGCATCTGTGTTTGTCCCATGTTCATATGTGCCCACATTGCTGAGCAAAATGATGTTTTAATATATGCAAATGAGCCTCTAGGAGCAACGGGGGCATTGTCGTTACACCTAAATGCTCTGCTCTCTCTGCAACTGCTGCACCCTTTGCACTTTGATTGCAGCGTAAACATCATCACACCTGTCTGGCCCTGTCAGTCAAAGTAGAGAGTAGTGACGAGCGAGTTCGGCCGAGCATGCTGGCGCTCGGGTCCACTCGGTGTTCGGCCGAACACCGGGTGTACTCGAGCGCCATGCTCGAGTCCCCTCCCCGCATGCTAATTATTTAGCGTGCGGGGAGGGATGGCATTCAGTGTAATGCCAGTAGCCATCTTAGCTACTGGCATTACACTGATTGGCTGGCCGGGAACGCGTCATCGGGTGCTATATAGCACCCGGTGATGCCTTCCCGGCCAGTGTTAGTCAGGGAGAGCTGCCGCAAGGAGGGACAGATAGTGTAGGGACAGAAAAGGCTAGGCAGGAATAGAATTTATTTTAAAAACAAAAGCCCTTTTAAGGGCTATTGGAAGATTTGGGGCCTTTTTTTATTTGGGGGGCCTTTTTAAACCAGGCACCCCTGCCTGGTTTAGACCCATTGACTTACATTATGCTCAGGTGCTCGGCCGAGCACTCGAGCACCCCCTAGTGCTCGGCCAGAGCACCCAAGCATACGAGCACCCAGGTGCTCGCTCAGCACTAGTGGAGAGGGCTCAGCAGTTGCAGAAAGAGCTGAACCTCTAGGTGTAATGGAAACGCCCGCGTTTCTCCTAGAGACTCATTTGCATGTTGTATGCATCTGTGTTGTATGATGTCTACCAACTTCTGGTACCTCTGAACAGGTATTCCAGTCTAGGATGATTGGACTATGTTCCAAAGTTCTGCATTCTTGGGTTTTGCCTCATGAATCACATTATTTATATCATTCCACAAGTTCTTTAAGGGATTGAGTGCAGGGGAATAGGCTGGCCGCTCCTTTACCCCAATACCGCTTGTTCGCTTACTGGTGTATTTTGGGTCATTGTTATGCTGAAACATCCACTTCAAGGGCATTTTTAATTTGGCATAGGGCATCCTGATGTACTCAAGTATTTTGCTATATTTAAACTGTTCCATGATCCCTTGTATGTGATAAATAGGCCCAACACCATGGTATAAGAAACATTCCCATTCATGATTTTTGAACCACCATGCTTTGGAGTCTTCAGAGTGTACTGTGTCTTGAATTCAGTGCTTATGGGTCATTTGACAAACTCTCTGTGACCAATAGACCCAATGAGAACAATTTTGCTTTCATCAGTCCACAAAATATTGCACCATTTCTCCTTGGGACAGTCAATGTCTTCCTTGGCAATTTGTAACCTATTCTGGACAGGTCCTTTTTTTTTTTCAACAATGAAACTTTGTGTGGAGTTCTTGCTTTTAACTTGGCTCCACTTAATCATCTTCTGATTGTAGCAGCACTGACATGTAACTTAAGATCTTTTTGGAGGTGATCACTGGCTGTGCCTTTACCATTTTGGCTATTCTTCGATCCATTCGAACAGTGGTTCTGCACTTTCTCCTGCGTCTATCAGGTTTTATTTGTCACTAACAGCATTTGAGATAATTTTAGCTGAGCAGCCTATAATGTGTTGCACTTATCTATAGGTTTTTCCCTCTCCAATCAACTTTTTAATCAAAATATGTTCATCAGAACAATATCTGAAATGACCCATTTTCCCCAGTATTTGACAAAGGAAATGCACTATAATGCAACATTTTCCACCATCCTACCTTAAAGGGGTTCTGCAGTTTTTTCAAACTGATGATCTATCCTCTGGATAGATCATCAGCATCTGATCGGCGGGGGTCCGACACCCGGGACCCCCGCCAATTAGCTGTTTAAGAAGGCAGCGGCGCTGCAGGAGCGCCGCGGCCTTCTCTGTGTTTACCGCAGGCCCAGTGACGTCACGACTAGTATCACTGGCCTGGGCGGGGCTAAGCTCCGTTCACATGAATGGAGCTTAGCCGCGCCCAGGCCAGTGATAGTAGTCGTGACGTCACTGGCCTGCGGTAAACACAGAGAAGGCCGTGGCGCTCCTGCAGCGCCGCTGCCTTCTCAAACAGCTGATCGGCAGGGGTCCCGGCCGATCAGATGCTGATGGTCTATCCAGAGGATAGATCTTCAGTTTGAAAAAACTACAGAACCCCTTTAAATAAGGGCCAAAGTTGACAACTGTTATTCCACAGAATGAATTACTTTACCAATTTAACTCCTCCCTAATTTAATGATTCAGTAACTCAGAGTGAGCATTCATGTTATTGCTGGGTCTGTTTTTTTTTTTCTCTCTACTACTATACATTTAGAAGTAAATTATTTGCTATATAGAAATATCACTTCTACCAAAAAACGTGATTTATCATGTTAGAGATGTTGGACTTATTTCTAACACTACTACAAGTGTTAACCTTGTATCTGTAAAAGATGAAGTTACTGCATTATAATTATAGGAACATGCCTTTATCTTTGTATTTTAGCTATCTGCAGCTACAGTGAGCACTAGATTAAAAACTTGTCCTTGAGGGGTCATTTCTGCCAGTTGTTTGATCACAGTGGGAATCAATTAATGATCCAACATATGCCATCAAGAGATTTCTGTTTGTTGCTTATCATTACACTGAGAATGTGACAGATGTAAACCTGCTGTAGTCATATCAACATATGGAAGTCTTTGTATGTTTGTAAGGTTTTTGTAGTGTTTGTGTTGAGTTTTGAAATCATTCAAAATAGAACATTGAAATCTGAAAATTTGGATTCAAAATCTCCCTGTACCTCATTCACTTCACTGAACAAAAACCTTGGAGGAGCGGTCAGCCAGATTAAATTTGTGGTTCCTCGGCGGTGAATTCTAATTAGGTTTTCCACCACTGACACTTTGCACAAGCTAAATTTAGAACGGCAGAGTATTAGGACTGGAAGAAACCCAGGAAACACTTCTTAAATGCAAAGCATCTAAAAAATACAAAAAACGGGGAAACCAAAGGATCTTCCTTTCTTTGAGAAATTAGACATTTTATGTAGGTAGCAGAATAAAAATAGCTATAGCGTGGATAGGCTCATCTTATTTCCTCTTGCACATGTATACAAGACAAACATAAAAATGTTAATTGGAAAATTTGTGGTATACAGTAGGGAAACCAAAAGAGGTGGATTGCTATGTCCAGTTGTGTTCATCAAACAGCTCCACATATGGTTTGTTTCCAGGAGACTCACCTCACAACTCAACAGCTAAACATCTTACTAAGGCCCCATTCAGACGGCCTTATTATTGTGGGTCCGCATTATTGCGGACCCGCAATAATATGGGGGCTGACCGGCGTGTGTTCCGCATGCTCAGAACGCACGCCGGGCGGCCCCATTCAAAATGCCTATATTTGTCCGCACGCACGGACAAGTATAGGACATGCTTCATATGGAGCCGCGGCACGGAGCCAGCGCGCCATAGAGATGATTGGGGGCGCATCTATTCCGCAATATTGCGGGATAGATACAGCCCCATTCATACGGTCCTGTGAATGGGGCCTAACTCATGGGTACAGGGGGCTAAGCATGCATCTCATACCTCCTACTCGAGTATTTTTGTTAATACACGAAAGTTTGTGATGGGAAGCCATCTTTGAGAGCGGATACATATTTGAACATGACAATATTAAAGGGGTTGTCTCACTTCAGTAAATGGCATTTATGTAGACAAAATCAATACAAGGCTATTACTAATGTTTTGTCATTGTCCATTTTTCCTCCTTTGCTGTCTTGATTAATTGTTCCATTGCCTTATACACTGCTTGTTTGCAGGGGTTACGGCCATCACTGCAGATACAAGGTGGCCATGATAGGAGTTGCTATGCATGCATGCTCCCATGGTCCCGGCCACAAGAGTGGCTGGCACTTTTACAGTACCCCAGACCTACGGTAGGGGTATCTGCAAAGTTTGGTTTGTTATATAATGTTTGAAATGCTAATGTAATGTACTGGACACTGACTTGTTCCAGAATGAGCCAGGCATGATCAGAGTTAACAATCCTTCTCTGGGTCTTAGGTTGTGTAGTTCCAAAAGATTCCAGTCAGTGTAGCTGTAGAGAGGGAGGAGGTAAGGAGCAATATTCATGTGCTATTCTCCTCCAGACTCCAGCTCCAAGCCCTGGAGCTTCAGGAGAGGAAAGCAAGCAAGAACTAAAAGAGAAGTATTTGCATGGCTACAGCGATAGAAAATGTCCCAGACCCTATGAACCCCAGACTAGTTGACACTACAGCCACTGTTGCTAAATTGTAATTGACAAAAAACAGCCATTTAGACTCATAGAAACAAAGACATCCAAGATAGAGCTATTGGCCATAATGTTGGTCATCCCCTCTAGGTTATGCTAATATGTAAAAAAGTCACAGTAGGCAAAATCTAAAACTTAACTTTTACTATCACATTATCACAGAGTGGCACAATTACAAAATTTTTATGTAGCGGCAGCTAGGAGACGGCATGTGGAGTCGGCGGCGGCGGCAGCAGCATCAGGCCGGAGAATGGCATGATGACATACCCTGAAGAGCAGACCATAAAAAAGAATTCTCTGCCTTTTGGTTAAGATCAACTGTAGTATATGTTCTTATCAATATCGGGGCTGGTTATGCCAGCAGACGGGAACGTAAGACAGAGGAGGTGCAGTG
>ONZH01011194.1:0-15030 GCA_900303285.1 Rhinella marina
TTATATAAACTACAGTCCAGTGAACAATTGTGAGGTGTGCGATACACTAGCCGCAGTCTAGAGAATAATTTTTTTCACTCAATTATATAAATTACAGTCCAGTGAACAATTGTGAGGTGTGCGATACACTAGCCGCAGTCTAGAGAATACGTTTTTATTTTCAGCTATATAAACTACAGTCCAGTGCAAAATTGAGTGGTTTGCGGTGCAATAGCTGGAGTCTAAAGACTACATTTTTTTGCCTCAGATAGTAATTCTACTGAATACGGTTTCGGCCTCAGATATTAACTCGACAGTTTGGTGAATATACACAATGTTGAACCCAAGGGCTAAGGGTCGAGGACGAGGGCGTGGGTGTGGGCGTTCAAGTAGTGTAGGGGGCAGAGGCTGTGGTCCTGGGCAGGGTGACACTGTACACGCTGATGAGGTGGCAGTGGAACGCCGCAGAGTTTCGCTCCCTAGCTTCATCTCGCAACTTACTGGGTATTGAAACCACAACAGTGCGAACAGGTGATGACGTGGATAGCGGACAATGCGTCCAGTAATTTATCCACCACCCAGTCATCCACGCAGTCCACCCACGCTAGCCAAGGGAGTAGACCTCTGTCTCCTCCAGCTCAACCTCCTTCCCCCCCAGCCTGCCCCCCCCCCACGGAAAGTATGGATTCAGATCAGGCATACTCACAGGAACTCTTTTCAGGACCCTACCCAGAGACACAAACCACTGCTCAACAGCAACCTGAGCAGTTGCTCTGTCCCGATGCCCAAAATGTAGAACTTTCGCAGTCTGTGGGTGATGAGAGTGTGGAATTAGTGCAAGTAGTGCGTGAAGAGGTGTCGGATGATGATGATGAGACACGGTTGTCAGAAAGTGACGTTGTTGTCAGGGCAGTAAGTCGGAGGGGGGAGCAGAGTGAGGAATTGGAGGAAGAGCTGGTGGATGATGAGGTAATCCAACTCAAGACAGTGCTTCTGAAGTGGAGGCAAGTGCAGCACCAGAACAGGTTGGAAGAGGCAGTGGGGTGGCCAGAGGGAGAAGCAGGACCAGAGCAGGTAGATCAGCAACTGTTTCACGGAGTCAAGTTCCCCTGCCGAGGCCTAGATTTTCGCAAGTCTGGAGGTTTTTTAAAGAAACTGAGGATGACCGACGGACTGTGGTGTGCAACCTGTGTCACACCAAGATCAGCAGGGGAGCCACCACTACCAGCCTAACCACTACCAGCATGCGCAGGCATATGAGTGCTAAACACCCGACTCAGTGGAACCAAGGCCGTTCACCTCCTGTGGGTCACACCACTGCCCCTTCCCCTGTGTCACATGCTGGCTCGGCGAGTCCACCCCCCGCCCAGGACCCCGGCACGAGCGCCTCCCACCCTACAACCACCCATTCACCTGCACAATCCTCCACAACCTCCACCAATGTGTCCCAGTGCAGCGTTCAGCTGTCTTTGCAGCAGACATTTGAGCGCAAGCGCAAATACAATTCCAGCCACCCACATGCCCAAGCCCTAAACGTCCACATCTCCAAATTGTTGAGCCTGGAGATGCTGCCCTATAGACTGGTAGAGACTGAGGCTTTCCGCAACCTGATGGTGGTGGCTGCCCCTCGGTACTTGGTCCCCAGCCGCCACTATTTTTCCCGATGTGCCGTCCCAGCCCTACACCAGCACGTGTCACAGAACATCATCCGTGCCCTGACCAATGCGGTTAGTGATGAGGTCCACCTAACCACGGACACGTGGACAAGTGCTGGCGGGCAGGGACACTATATTTCCCTGACGGCACATTGGGTTAACTTGGTAGAGGCTGGGATCGAGTATGACCTTGGGGCGACTCATGTAATTCCCACACCAAGGATTGCAGGGCCTACCTCGGTCACGGTTTCTCAGACTTATTATGCCTCTTCCTCCAACCCCTCCTCCTCCTCTTCGCACAGAAACGCTAAGCCAACAGGCAATGTTTCTGAGGACCAACTGGCGCTCTATACAAACAATGTTTATGGAGGGCCACCTACAGGCCCTCTCTCCAATAAATTTTTTAGTAGTGTCAAATACAGACACTCAAAAAACAATTTTACATGAGGGAGTGTCTCCCCATCTGCCATCATGTTCGGTCAGGCTGTCCATAGGTACACCACCTCTGTCGTCCGCAGAAGCGGCCACTATGAGGAAGGCCACGGCGAGAACATCCCCTTTTCAATTGAGAACAAGTGGAGACTTGTAGGAGGATGACACTTTTCTTCATTCTTCACCTGCTACCTCAATCTAACTTGGTCACTTGTTGGTGTCACTACGCTGTCACCATGCTGTGTCAGGCTTATGCCTGCGTCGTGGGACGGGGATAGCACAGCAGTGCCAGCATGAGCAGTGGTGTCACCTGCAGGCGGTGATGGACCTTTGTTGCACCTAGTTGGGTGCTTTCCTAACATGTGCCAGCACATGTGCCTTGCCCATCTTGGTCTGGGTCAGCACAATTGCCTTGAGGGTCACCACCAGGCTGTTGCCCAGAATTTGGCATAATGGTACGATTAGGCAGCCTCAGAGGCATCCATGCATGCTGCCCCTGCTGTTTCCTGTCCATTTCCGTGGTGTTTCCATCATTTTCTGAGGTTTCCAGGTTTTCAGGCAACCTTCCCTATGCAGAGCCCCGGTCCCCTGCTAAAATGCTTGAGTCTCCCATTGACTTCAATGGGGTTCGTTATTCGAAACGAGCACCCGAGCATCGGGAAAAATTTGATTCGAATAACGAGCAGCCGAGCATTTTAGTGCTCGCTCATCTCTAGTAGTCACCACTAGATGTCACTACAAGGCCACCCACACTGTAGGGATCGATGGTGTCACCTTCCTCCCCACATATTACGCTTCTTTCCTTCCTGCTGCAGCTAATGTGAATATTGTGTTGCTTTGTACAATACTATGGATTTACTTGATAAGCTACTAATATTTGCTATGAATCCTAGTGCAGCTATTGCTTTCTGTTCTCTCCCATTGTTCAGTAAAGAAGCAACCTGCTGTGTCTTCCAGTTTTCTGACAGAAAAGGAGATCTTAAAATCAACAAAACCTGAATAGTTTCAAAGGCCCACTAATTTCATGTATATTATATCAGATGAAGCAAGCTCATTGGATGTCCATACCATACACTATCTCTATAGACATAGATAGATGTAGGTCGGGGCCGGGGTCAGCAACTTTCTGCACTGCAGCTGTTTGAAACTACAATACCGAGCATGCTCCAGTCAATTCTATGTGAGTTCATAGAAAAGCAGAGAAAGTATGTATGCTGTGATGTAGTTTCAGCTGGAGTACCAAAGATTGCAGAGTTTTCTTTTTATTTAAAGGGAAACTCCACCCAAAGCTGAACACCTCCCATCTTTTTTTTAAAGAACTTGACTATGTTTAGATTACTTGAGCAGCTATTTTAATTTTGAAATTTGTAACAACACATTCCGCAGACTAATCTATTATATATGGTTATAACCAGCCAGAGGAGGTTGTCATGCCCCGCCCCTTTCAGTAAAATCTGTAAAATCAGTGAACTGTTATATATTGTTGTTCAAAGCCCTAATTTATAGGATAGACTTCTTGATTTTAGCTTTTGCTTTGGTTATTTAACCCCCTCCCCCCAATGTTCCCATTGGCTGCATTCTTCCATAGTGTCACACCTTTATACTGGTACACTGGTTACAATATGGTAATGCCAAAAATCATAATATGTTGCTTTGGCGGGTGTAATTCATTACCCATACCCACCACTATTGGGTCGATTTGGCATGAAAATTAAAAAATTGGGACCAGTAAAGGTCAACTGCTGTGTTGGTAAATATGGATATTAGGATCAATTTATCAAGTGGCGAAATGTGGTACTGCAAGCAAATAAAAAAAATAAATTGAAATGGAAAACTGCAATAACATATGAAATAAGCATCAGAAAGAAATAGTTGAGGAGTCATTTTCATCAGCAGGGAGGTCATTAGAACATATTACTGGGATGACCATTTTCAGGGGGGCAAAAACTGTCTATGTATTATGTATGTATGTATATTTTACTTTTAGGATGATGTACTGTGATAATCGTAATGCCCTATTTCTAAACTGGCTGAACTGTGATATTATATATGTGATTGGCAAAATGATTAAAGGGGTTCTGTAGTTTTTTCAAACTGATGATCTATCCTCTGGATAGATTATCAGCATCTGATCGGCGGGGGCCGACACCCGGGACCCCCGCCGATCAGCTGTTTGAGAAGGCAGCGGCGCTGCAGGAGCGCTGCGGCCTTCTCTGTGTTTACCGCAGGCCAGTGACATCACGACTACTATCACTGGCCTGGGCGCGGCTAAGCTCTGTTCACATGAATGGAGCTTAGCCCCGCCCAGGCCACTGATACTAGTCGTGATATCACTGGGCCTGCGGTAAACACAGAGAAGGCCGCAGAGCTCCTGCAGCGCCGCTGCCTTCTCAAACAGCTGATCGGCGGGGGTCCCGGGTGTCGGACCCCCGCCGATCAGATGCTGATGATCTATCCAGAGGATAGATCATCAGTTTGAAAAAACTGCAGAACCCCTTTAATGTTTATACATCTGAAAACCCCATAAATGTAAAACAATGTAATATCTTACCTCAGCAGTAATGGAAACATCAGATCCACATAATAAGTCCAGTACATGCACTTCCTGAACCCATAAACAGCTTCCTGCAAAAACCGACGCAGGTCTGATCATTCCCTCCATAATAAAAAATACTGACACAGCTCTGATCATTCCCTCTATATGCAATGTAGAGTGAATTCGAAAGATCTGAGAATGAATATGTGAATAAATATATTTATTAAGTGATTAAATAAACACAAATAAATCACATGTAGAATAATAAAAAGTAAATAAATATCACTAGCCTAAATGGGATGGAGATTCTGTCAATCATGCTATAAGCCATGGTTGTCTACCCCGTTATAACACATGACCGACACCCCAAGGTGTACAAGAGAGAAAGGGCAATCATACTCACATCCTACCTAGAATGGAGAGCCTGGTGGAGTCTGCCAAATAAATGTGTGTCATAATGTTTTTACCTGTTAGCCCCTTCTCCAGTCTGCATCACGCATGTCCCTAAGATCACTCAGGAATGTGGTCTTATCAGCACAATGGGGGATGGGTACTATCTATAACTCACTTCATTACAAGGGAAACATAACATATTACAGAGAATTAAACAGAATTAAAGAGGAGAACCAATCAGTCACTTAAAAATACCCTTATAATACACCATAATAAATAATACAGACACAGATCTAATCATTCCTGTCATAACAAATAATACCGACGAGGCTCTGATTATTCCCTCCATAATAAATAATACACATCATAGTGAATCTAATCGTGTACTCACAGGACAAAGCCTACCTACAGGCAGCCTATTCAGGTATGTAGAAAAAATGTATCATTACAGTGCACTCGGAGAGTCTTCAGACCCTTTCACTTCTTTCACACTTTGTAATGCTAATGCCTTGTTGTAAAGTAAAAAAAGTTCAAGTTTCTCCCCCTCATTCTGCATTCAATAACCCATGAGAAAGTCAGAACAGAATGTTAGAAATCTTTGCAAATTTATTGAAAAGGAAAAACTAAAACCTTGCGTTACTCAGGCAGTGGTTACATCCTCCAGTCTTCTTGGGGATGATACCACAAGGTTTGCACACCTGGTGTGATGAACTGCACCCTGCAGCCCCGTCCTGCGCTTGCTTACGTGGGGATCACACGGTACGGTCCACTCCTATGCTATAAACATGTGACGTTTTATGCCCCCTCGGGGTGGGTAAGGTTACGTATGGCACGGTTTTTCACAGACGCCTCCAGTCCACGCGGACACAGGAAGGCACAGAAAGGGATCCCTGCGTGATGCTACGCTCACTCACAATCCTGACCGGCTGGGGGACCCTTTTGCTATCACCAGCGAAACCAAGTCTATCAGCCCAGTAGTACTGACACCAGCTCTTGTTTGATATAATTCCAGTCACAAGCCATCCCGGGTAGTGTATAACAATATTACCAAGAACACGGACGTAGGATTCCTGGATCGAGATAACATAACAACTCAAGATTAAATTATATATTTAATCGCCTTAAGGGCTCACTAAACAAAAAACAGTATACACACAATGAATAATATGTACAATGGTCCGATTACAGTTACAAGGATAGTATGGGATACAAGCAGGATAAACAGATTGTAAAGTCAGTTACCATTAGATGTTAGGCTTTGCTGTAGTCACGTGAAAGGCGGTGATGTCAGCGGGTTCCTGGGTCTATTCCAACACCGTACAGGTGGTGACCTATCCTTAGAACAAGATGCTGGCCTCTGCTTAGGCTAGCATTATTATACCTATGTTGTCCCCGCTCCATCTGCTTCTGGGGTTGTCACACTTCCCCCTCCCTCCAGCTGGGCCAGGAAAATCTCCAAAACCTGTTATGGTTTATAACATCTAACTGGTAGGTCCAATCATGATGGAAACTGTGCCAGTGGGTCCCCCTCATGCCAGGGCATGTTATGAGACCAATAGCAGCTAAGCTACTGGGTTTCTCCTAGGAATTACACGTATCTCGCCAACCGTGGATCCTCGACACATAGAATTTCCAGTGCCACATCCCGCTCATCTCCGGGGTCGTAGAACTGTCCTCAGCCCTTGGCTAGGTCATGCCGTAATTTCATAAATCTTTATGAAATGGTGGCGCCGGCCCGGCTGCAGAAATCCCTTTGAATTCGCTGAGTGGTTACAGATTCTCAGCAGGTGCCCTTCTGAAAAGTTGTCAGCCTCCACTCAGGCTAGGAAGGTGCAAAGTTCTTGACTACACAACTCTGGGAACAGAGCTCCCCTGCTTAGCTGGTCTCCTAATCTGTTTTTATTGTACTCAGGGTGGCCATATGTGACATGGCTGTGACACAAAGGGGGTTGGTAGGGAATCACAAGTCATATTCCTCACACCTGGATTTGGTGGTTTTTTAGCTATTCTTCTTAGCAGATCCTCTCAAAATCCGTCAAGTTGAATGGGGATTTTCGATGGACAGCTATTTTCAGGTGTCTTCAGAGATGTTCAATAGGGTTCAGTTTAGGGCTCTGGCTGGGTCACTCAAGGACAGTCACATAGTTGACCCTATGCCACTCCTATATTGTCTTTGGGTCATTGTCTTGCTGGAAGATAAACCTTTGGCTAAGTCTGAGGTCCACAGCACTCTGGATCAGGTTTTCAATAACAATATCTCTGTACTTTGCTCAAATCAGCTTTCCCTCTACTCTGACCAGTCTCCCTGTCCAACTGCTTGAAAACTCCTGCACAGCATGATGCTGCCACCACCATGCATCACTATAGGGATGGTATTGGGCAGCAGATGAGCAGTGCCTGGTCAAGCTAGTCCTCGACCAACAAATTTGTGGACGTGTACACTCACAAAAATAATTAAATATATATATATACACAAGTCCCTTATATGTTTTAAAGTGAGGGTAAAAAACCTGCACAGCTAGAAGGCAAGGTATGGTATTAAAATATTAAATATGTACAAGCTGTGCTAGAGTATCCCTGGGTAAACCCAGGTTCTGGGTTTAGAAAGGGAAGAACACTCTTATTGAACCCCCAGAATGTCCCCTTTGTCCTAAGAGTTAGTGGGAAGATAGTGTGGGATTTAGTGCAGCCACTGCTGGACCTCTATGTGGATAACTTCTATACCAGCATAACACTGTTTAGGTCCCTACATTCCAGAGGTACTGTAGCTTGCTGCACTGCAGCTAATAATCAGAGAGGCCTCCTTAGTTCTCTATGTCTGCAACCACTCAAAAAGAGAGACATCAGGGCTCTCCTTAATGAAAAAAAGTTGTAGGTTAAGTACAAGAAGGATGTCGTCGTTCTGACCACAGTTCACAGTAATGCCAGCTCTCCTTCTCCTAAAGGAGGTACCACTACAACTATCCTCAAACCATACTGAATCAATAGTACATATTTGGAGCTGTTATGGGGCCTAAATTTATTTAGGAGCTTTGTCTGATTTCTGAATTTATGTCTCATCACAAAAAGGGTACTATCTCTCCTTGGGGAGAGAACGCCTTAATCGGTGTGAGGAGACTTATAGGCCATTCTTACTCCTCTGGAATTCTGGGAAGCAAAAAAGGAATGCAAATGAGCTCTTAACAAGCTCTGCCTCTAAATGCCACCAGATGTAAGGCAGCTATCCTGTAAGTAAATGTTTAGCTCTTTAAATAAGCCTTGAGACATGACTTGGATATTAAATAAGCCAGCACCTCATCTGCAGACAGCTGTTTCGGTGTGATTGCCCCTCATCAGTGCAGAGCAGAGAGTACTGGCTTAACTGGGTGAGAGGCCAAGTCATCATACTCATCCTTCTTCTTTACTTTGGGAAGGGGGGGGTCAAATGTACAATACAATATGTGCTCTCTATGCTCTCTATTCTTTTTGTAAATGCCCTTTAGATTTGACAAAAAAAGTCACATGCAAAACCAAAGCTGGGCAAAGGCATATCAGACCCTCTTGCAAATCCTAATAATAACATGGGGGTGTTTGCACATCTATATTAAAGGGGTGACAATAAAGTATAGAGAAGTAAAACATAAAAAAATGCAACAGCACTCTGCGAACACAGACAATAAAATGAGTACATATAATACTGTCATACTCACCATCTACACGATACTGGCGCTACATTGTAAATGTGAGATTCTTGGCAAATAATTTTGTACAAAAATTTTCTGTGCCCGTCTGCCCTACATCAAGGTGATCTCTTTAAGACGGGAACCTAACACTAAACGCCATAGTCACTAAGTGCCATAGCAGCTATAGCAGCAGTATCGTGTAGATAGTGAGTATGGCAGTATTATATGTACTCATTTTATTGTCTGTGTTCGCAGAGTGCTGTTGCATTTTTTTATGTTTTACTTTTCTATTTGCAGCCATGTGACGTGCACTTGCTTACTTGGATGTGCTGACTGACCCCCAGTTTTTCTTGTAATAAAGTATAGAGGGACACCATCGAGAACCTAATATAAAGATCAGTGCTGAAGAATGGGGTCCCGTAGGTCGATGACCACACAAGACCCATGGAAACCAATCACAGCATGGCTGTTATTTCATCTCCTTGGAAGTCCTACAACTTGAGTATCCATGTTGAGCTGAAACAGAAGTGAAATCTATTGAAATTCTGTTATAATCTAGCTGGAAGTACTGCTCTGGGGAAAGAAGACAGTTTTACGCATTAGCTTTTTTTCAGAAGACATCTGTGTGCACTTGAGATCAGTCTACGAACAATCAGCCCCATCATTTATTCAAGAATATAACGTCATTCTCTCTAATGAGCAGTTTGGTTTTATATTTACATCTGAAGGGTCTTTTTATTTCTGGTACCATGGAGCTGAAATAGGCTAACCCCGATCATGTGATCTCAAGACGTCATATGTAGCAGGATAATCCCATTCAGTTCTATTGTGCTGGGATCCATGCCTAACAACAACATTATAGGGGAGATTTATCTTCTACCTTGCACCTGAAAAGTGGTATCCTATCTGTTTGCAACTTAGGCACATCCTCTGCCGGTGCACGGGATGTCAAGACCGGCATAGAAATCGCCTTTCTAGATAAATTTCCTCCTATATCTCTAAGACAAAAAGTCTATGAATGGACTAGTTTCATTCATAGGATCATTTCAATATTGTCACACCTCTCCAAGAAACAGTTCTAACAAAAACATGGTTGAAGAGGATATTGCACCATCTGCTATGTGTGCTTTTCCTTATTTCTCTGTTAACCTTAGTAACATCACTTAGGTGGTCGCACATGCTCAGTTCTATCCTTCAACTGCCATTAGCCATATCTACAGTTGGAGGGGGAGGGTTGTATCGGAAAGTGAACTCCCCCCTTAAGCTGTGAAAAAGAGAGAATGCTGCGGGAGAAAGGACACATCTCATGAGCTGGGATAGGGAGAGAGCTGCAGCAAAAAGGGTAGGACCCAGACCTGTGATAGGGAAAGAGAGTTACAACAAAAAGACACATCCCCTGAGCTCTGAAAGGGAGGTAGCTTCAGCAGAAAGGACACCCACCAATAGCCGTGATAGGGGGAGAGCTGCTGCAAAAAGTATATGACCCAGAGCTGTAATAGGGAGAAAGCTGCAGCAGAAATGACTCCCTAAGCTGTCACAAGGAGAGAGCAGCAGATGAACAAATACTTTCCTGATAAAGGACATACGCCCTAAGTTATCAGTTTGAAATAAATCTAGCAGATCAATTAGAGCAATGGATGTGGAGATCCATATGAGATACAGGGCTGGTTCTAGCATTGTTAGAAAGAGGTTGTCATGTACTATGATTTTCATTTTTTTACATTACTCATAGGAAAACTGTTTAAACTATGGCCACCATTAACAGGTCTCATTATAAAAGTCTTTGTGCTATCGAACCTGTAATAAAACATCTGCTTTGATTGGTTCATCTAAGCTTTGCACTTTTGGACCCTCTAAGTAAATAACCCTCAAGTCTTTTAATAAATAACTATTATGAATCCTGCGTGCTATATCGTGAACTGGCAGGATCCTCAAATTATCCTGTTCTCATAGACACAGGGTGTGTCATACTTGGTGAACTTTGCCTGGTTTTATAACCTTCTTCTCTTCTTTCAGCAGAGACACTCAAAGGAATTGTGCAGTGACAACATGTCGGTTGACACATCAGTTCCAAAAATTGATTTTGTACCTGCAACAGCTGAAGACTTTGAAGAAGTGATGTCTATCTCTGGTGGGATATACAACGGAACGGACTATCTGCCTTTCAGGTACCATAAATGGCTGAAGGAACCCCAGAGAAGAATGTTTCTTGCCAAGTGTGAAGGGAAAGTGGTGAGTAGAAGGAAAGGTATTCTTGGTGCCTGAAGAAGGCAAATTTATAACAAAAAAAATAAAAAATCAATGGGGAGTAGGAAATAAGCTACCTTAATGTTCTGTGGGAACACAGGTTTGGATACATTAAAATCCAAAATGACCAATAATTCCCCCAAATTGAAATTGAGGGATCCCCATACACATTAGAGAGTAAGCAGGTCTTACAATTTAGGGAATCTCTTAAAAATAGACATGGGGGTTGAAAAAACTCTAGCTTTATGATTTTTATAATTTTTTAAAAATAAAAAATAAAGATTTATTGATGTGTTCCACTATCTCTAGAAGTTTAAAATACTTTGGGCATCAGCTTTAAGACAATTTTGCTTTTATTTGGTCTATTTTAAGATGTCTTTCCCTTTTTTCTCAACTAGTGGGACAACTAGAGAAACAATCCTTTCTTTTTAGCATGAAAAGTAGAAAATAAAATGGCAAAAATTATACCAAATATCCAAAGAGATACACATTCAAAAACCATTAAACAATGGCCTTAATTTCTGGTTTCCTATCAAGACCTCCACTTTCGGTTAATGAATGCGTGAAATGACCCCAGGCTAAAGGATTGGTGTAATGTATTACTGGGGGTCATAGAAATTGGAAGAAAAATTGGTGGAAGTCCCCATTTCTGGTCCTACAAATGCCAGACAGCTGATCCTCCATATCCCCAAGTCCCCAAGTCCAGTCCTCAGGGCCCACCTACCAGTCATGATTTAAGAATATCACAGAGAATAAATACCTGTGGTAAACCCTAGAGATGAGCGAGCATACTCGTCCGAGCTTGGTGCTCGTTCGAGTATTAGGGTACTCGTAAGTGCTCGCTGCTCGAACGAGTATCTCGCCATGCTCGAGGAAATGACAACTTCCGCATTGTGCATTTTTGGCGCCTATAAACTCAGCCAATCACAAGCCAGGAGACTCTGCGGTACACCCAGCATCACGTGGGGCCCTTACATGTCGATAGCAGGGGTTGGCTGGCCTTATCAGGTGACCCTGGAATATACTAGTGACTGCCCGCGGTGTTCGGCTCAGATGCTGTCTGGATGTCGTTAGGGATAGAGCTGCTGCATTTCAGGGAGTGTGTTAGGGCCTGCATTTAGTTCTTTGTTAGGCAGGAGTGATCTCCCAAGAGCCCAACAGCCCTTCTAAGGGCTACAAGACATTTTTTTTTTGTCTCCTGGCTTGGCTGGCTGGCTGGCACTAGTAGTGCAGCTATCGCCATATATAACCCTTTTTTTTATTGTTATATCTCGGTGATACAAATCCATTTCACACAGCTGCGTGAACCATTCTGTGTGTCACAGTTCAGCTGTCCACTCACTACAATCCGTATTTTCTGACCAGGTGACACTTTCTGTACGTCACTTAATCCAACAAGGTCTTTTGCTCTCACGTATATAGCTTGATCACAAAAATCTCTGTGCGACATTTGTCTGGGTCGCAGTCAAAATAGCCACCGTCAGCAGGGTGTGAGTTAGGTCTACGATAGTTTCTGCACGTCACATTCCAAAAAAAAAAACCTAAAAAAAAAATATAAAAAAAATATATATAAAAAAATAGTTTTTTTGTTGTTTTAGCTCAGTGATACAAATCCATTTCACACAGCTGCGTGAACCATTCTGTGTGTCACAGTTCAGCTGTCCACTCACTACAATCGGTATTTTCTGTCCAGGTGACACTTTCTGTACGTCACTTAATCCAACATGGTCTTTTGCTCTCACGTATATAGCTTGATCACAAAAATCTCTGTGCGACATTTGTCTGGGTCGCAGTCAAAATAGCCTCCGTCAGCAGGGTGTGAGTTAGGTCTACGATAGTTTCTGCACGTCACGTTCCAAAAAAACAAAACTAAAAAAAAAAAAAATATAAATATATATATATATATTATATATATATATATAATATAAAAATAGTTTTTTTGTTGTTTTAGCTCAGTGATATGAATCCATTTCACACAGCTGCGTGGAACCATTCTGTGTGTCACAGTTCAGCTGTCTACTCACTACAATCCGTATTTTCTGTCCAGTTGACACATTCTATACGTCACTTAATTAAACCAGACTGAACAAGTTTGTGGGTTTCAGTACAGCAGGCCCATTTATTTTATTTTTTATATAAAATACACTTATATACAGAAAATGTTGAACCCCAGGACTATGGGTCGAGTACGGGGGCGTGGGCGTGGGCATTTAATTACTGCAGGGGGCAGAGGCCATGGTCCTGGGCAGGGTGAGACAGTACCTGCTGATGAGGGAGCAGGGGAACACCGCAGAGCTACATTCCCTAGCTTCATGTCTCAATTTACAGGGACACGTGGTAGAGGACTGTTGAAACCACAACAGTGCGAACAGCTGATGTCGTGGATTGCGGACAATGCTTCAAGTAATTTGTCCACCAGTCAGTCTTCCACGCAGTCCACCCACGTTACCCAAGAGAGCACTCCTCTGGCTCCTCCACCTCAACCTCCTTCCCCCCAGTCTGCCCCCTCACAGGAAAATTTGGAATGCGATCCGGCATACTCTCAGGAACTGTTTTCTGGACCCTTCCCAGAGTAACAAACCACTTCTCAGGTTGCTGCTGATCTTGTTCCCGATGCCCAAGTTTTCCAACTGTCGCAGTCTGTGGGTGATGATGATGAATGACAATGTTGAGTTAGTGGAAGAAGTTTGTAAAGAGGTGTCGGACGATGAGGAGACACGGTTGTCAGACAGTGGTGAAGTTGTTGTCAGGGCAGGAAGTCCGAGGGGGGAGCAGACTGAGGAATCGGAGGATGACGAGGTGACTGACCCAAGCTGGGTTGATAAGCCGAGTGAAGACCGTGCTTCTGAGGCGGAGGCGAGTGCTGCACCAGAACAGGTTGGAAGAGGCAGTGGTGTGACCAGAGGGAGACGCAGGGCCAGAGCTGGTGCACCAGCAGCAACTGTTTCACGTAGTGAAGCTAACGTGGCGAGGCCTTGATGTTCGCAAGTCTGGAGGTTCTTTAAAGAAAGTGAGGATGACCGATGGACAGTGGTGTGCAACCTGTGCCACACCAGGATCAGCAGGGGTGCCACCACTACTAGCCTAACCACCACCAGCATGAACAGGCATATGAGTGCTAAACACCCCACTCAATGGAACCAAGGCCGTTCACCACCTCCTGCGGGTCACACCACTGCTCCTTCCCCTGTGTCACTCGCTGCTCTGCTAGTCAACCCCCTGCCCAGGACCCCGGCACGAGCGCCTCCCGCCGGAAAACCACACCTTCGCCTCCACAATCCTCCACAGCATCCACCAATGTGTCCCAGCACAGCGTTCAGCTGTCTTTACATCAGACGCTGGAGCGCAAGAGGAAATACAGTTCCACCCACACACATGCCCAAGCCCTCAACGTCCACATCTCCAAATTGCTGACAATGGAGATGCTGCCCTATAGGCTGGTAGAGACCGAGGCTTGGTGGAGGCTGGGACCGAGACTGACCCTGGGGCCGCTTATGTACTGCCCACACCGAGGATTGCGGGGCCTACCTCGGTCACGGTCTCTCAGACGTACTATGCCTCCTCCGACAACCCCTCCTCCTCCTCCACCGAATTACCATCCGTGGGCACGGCGCCTTCAGTCGGTAGCTCTAGGTGCAGCAGCAGTGCCGTGGGTAAGCGCCAGCAGGTGGTGCTCAAACTGCTGAGCTTAGGTGACAAAAGGCACACCGCCCAAGAGCTGTTACAGGGCATCACGGCGCAGACCGATCTGTGGCTGGCACCGCTGAACCTAAAGCCAGGCATGGCTGTGTGTGACAACGGGAGTAACCTGGTGGCGGCTCTGCAACTCGGCAAACTGACACATGTGCCATGCCTGGCCCACGTGTTCAATCTAATAGTTCAGCGGTTCCTCAAGACATACCCCAATCTGTCTGATTTGCTCACGCAAGGTGCGCCGCATCTGTGCGCATTTCCGCAAGTCGACCACAGATGCTGCCACTCTCAGGGCAGCGCAGCGCCGCCTACAAACTGCCCGCTCACCGACTGTTGTGCGACGTGCCCATGAGATGGGAATTCGACATTAAACATTTTATCCAGAGTTTACCAGCAGCGCAGAGCGATTGTAGACTGCCAGATGTCAACTTCC